>JAFLJL010002191.1:2500-19708 GCA_018398815.1 Conus ventricosus
GTGGACTGAAAGGGGTCCGATCTGTGTGCTCGTTCTGTGAAGTTTCATCACATCTTTATCAGAGGTTAATTCGGGGTGGGTTTCTCTGGGGGGGGGGGGGGGGGGGGGGAGTCTCTCTCGCTTCTCACTCCTCTTCCATCATGCTCTCTCTCTCTCTCGTCTTCTCATCCGTCGTCTCTTCTCTCTCCTCTCTCACTCTCTCTGTGTGTGGTGTGTGTGGTGTGGTGTGTGTGTGTCTGTGATGTTCTTTCGCTCTCCTCCTCTCTCTCTCTCTCTCTCTCTCTCTCTGGCAATCTCATCTAAATAACGATGCAAGGTATCTTCAAAACAACCTTTCCTGTTAATCTGCAATTAAGCTCTATGGGCGTCAACAGTAAGTTGCTTAAACTTTTTTCTTCAATGCACACATAATGTCACGTAAAATTACGCCTCAACAGTGTGGGACGCCAGTAGTTGACAACCACAAAATAAAGCTGAATTTCTCTCCATAGAACCGTGCGCAAAGCTACTCCATCCAGCTGTATACTCTAACAACAGACGAAAAACAAAGCGCTGAACATAATTCCTCGAATAGGCAATTGAATTCAACAAGGCATCACATTATGTTTACAATCTTGACAGATACTATGCCATGTTATATCAATGGCCCTTTTAAACAAGATCCGAACAGCTTTTCTGGCTCGAACTAAATTCCTTTTCCTACCCACCATTTGATCTATACAAAACAATCAAGCTACTCGGGAACCGTATGTCAGGACTCACTTTCCCCGAATCTACAAAACATGAATACTTAAAACCTTTTAAGGAACATTTGCATATAACCTTTTCATGTCTCAGAGATAGATTAAATAATCGATTACAATGAATAGCGGTACCCATTCTCGCTAAGTCTTCTGTGAACCATACTTTGGATAAATCGTCCTCCAACATAAAACCTACTCCGTAAATCGCTACATTCCCACTCCCACTCTGTCTACCATCCCTTTTCCCCGTCCTCCCCCTACCTACCAATCTCTCTTCCCCCACCTCCTCTGAACCTCTCTCCTCTGTATTTGGGGGGGGGTGGGGGGGGGTTTGCTTGATAAGTTTCCTTTTGTTTTACATCCCCCATCCAATTAGTGCTTTTATGACCATTTTGCTTATCATTGTAGAATTAGATTATCATGTTGTTTATGTTCCAATTTGATGTATGAATGATATGTGCCGAAATAATGTATGCATGACAAGGACAGATTGTAAGACCTAGGTTTGGCCTAAAATCTTCATCCTTGGGTATTAAAGATCATTCAATCAATCAAATCAATCAATCAATTCAATCTCTCATCTCCCTCTCTCTCTCTCATAACCAGCCCAACTCCCCTTTCCCCCCTCAACCGTTCTCTTCCTTTCTCCCCCCCCCCCCTTCCCTCTCCCGCCCCTCCCCCCACCCCCCACCCCACCCTACCCCCCAGTCCTAGTAGAAAGAAACTCGTGGAGAGCGTGGGCAGCAGAAGAACCCTCAGAAGAAGAAGCCCCCTTCAAGCAAGTGTTTCGGCCTTATCTCCTGACACTCCAGGGGGGTTGGGCCACAGCCCGGTGTCATGACTCCGGATGTCCCTTCTGGCTGCCACCTTTATTTTCCCCCATCTTGGGACGAAGCATGCTGGATTCGAACCCATGACCCCTCTGACATGCTCATTTTTTCTACTTAATGACTCGCGCCTTTAAACCACTGAGCCACAGGGCCAAACCTGATATTTGTAGGGAATTAAGCCTTATGAAGTTCACTTTTGTTTCCTCTTGACCAGAACCACTGAACACACTCTCTGCCCTTCTGTGCCATATGCTTTCAGCTCTGGTTTTTTCCTTCCCAGCAACTGAGAGGCTGTTTCATGGAGCTGTATGCAGACTATCCTACAAATCCCTATCTCCAATTTCTGCAGTGAGACTTTTGACCTATAGCCTTCTCTCCTCAGGCTGGTTTGCCAGATCAGCATACTTTTCAGTCCTTGTTAGATTTGAGCTGGTCTCCATTCTTACTCATATGGCACCGTGAGCTCCGATCATGATCAGCTGCTTGGTTGAGCTTGAGTGTACACTATGGTCTGGTCTCCTGCCACTCTTTGCTGATGATCTCTGGTGACTCTTCCATTCTGGGAGGTCTGCGTCACTCCCAGTCACTCCCCATCCAGCAGACTCTGCCTGCATGTTTCGAGTGGCACTGTTGTTCTTGGCATGATGCTGCCTCCTGCCGTGAAGAATGTTGCCGGGTGCTTTTGGAGTCCTAATTCTCCCTTTTGTGGGTGTTGGTAACTAGCCCAGACTACATGTACAATTTTCTTTTGAGCACTTGGTTGTGCTCCATGTGTACCTTCATTGAGCAGGCAACTTTACATGAGCTTAGAACATGCTCCACTGTTTGTTTTTTATGCAGAGGGGCATGCAGGATCGTCAGTTTTCCCCCACTTCACCAGGTTTGCAATTGAGGTCAGAAGAAGGTCCATATGCAATCTGAGAATGCAGCTGATCCTGATAGGGGCCATGTGCCAAATTTCATTCCAAGTTAGACTTCTTTGGAGTGCATATCAATCACGTTGTCCCATATCCCTTGCTTGCTCTTCTGCTGGACTGCTTTTTGATCTTTTTGTCTTCTTTCTCTTCTCATCTCCTAATCATCATGTAATCTTTTGGCTTTTCCTTTTGCCTTTGAACCACCATCAGTTTGGTCACCCCCAGTCCTTGTCTTATGTTCTGAGTGTGTCCTGTTATTTCTCTGAACTGAGACTTTCTTTTGCAGATCCATCGCCACTTGAACTTTCATTATCTGCTGTCTTCAGCTGGGGCTTGATTGCTTCTATCACCTTGTCACCTGATTCTACCAGCATGCTTTGAAGTCTGAACTTCGCCTGCTTTGAATTCCTCCAGGATGGATTTCAGTGTTAGTTTGAGCTTTTGCTTGACGACAGTACAGGCGGATGTCAGTCAGACAGGGTGGGACCACCAAGCCATTTTCCTTGTGAACACTTGTTGATTTGGTGGCCTTCCATTGCCTCCACTGTGCTGGTGCAGATGTCGTATAACAATCAAGGCCATAGGACTTTGGTATCAGCATGAACTGCAGACCACCAGACCTTGTATTGCCAGGAGCCCACAGTTGTTCAATGGTCTCCAAGCCTCTTCCGCCATCTGCTTGGTTTCTTGCTCTTTGTGTGTCATTCAGTTTATCATCAACCATCTATCCAAGGCTCTTGACTGGTTCTTCTGTGGACTGTTGGAATGGACTGGTGGCAACACTGGGAAACACAGGGATTCGGCACTTCCTTTCCTCAGTGAGAGACTCCGTGATTTCTTTTGGCTTGAACTTCATTCTGATGAGGCAACCTATGTCGTCCATCTCTCCACACATACGTGTCTCGTCTTCTCTGATGAAATCACTTAGTGTCCATCCCATGAAGGCCTTGAGAGGAAGCATCTTTGTATCCATCGCCAAGGACTGTTTTGTCTCGGCGTTGTTTTGTTGCTGCTTCTAGATGATACCATTGCCAGCCGAACAGTACGGGGAACTTGCACAGCCCATTGCAATGCCCACATTCCAATTGATCCAATCATTTGTGTACTCCCTTGGTAAAACCGCATTGTGAGAAGGCCTTGAAGTACTTCTTGAGCATGTCCGCGATGTTCTTTGGCACATGGTAACATCTCAAGAGCCAACTGTATCAATCTCATGGGGCACAGATCCATAATGCTTTGGGCCAGATCAAGCCACACTACGTCCAGGTCTCTCTTTCTGTTTTTGCTTTTTGATTGCGTCCCAGATCATTGTGGCGTGTTCTACACAGCCAGCCACGCTGGGATGCCACCTTTCTGGACTGACACATCCAAGTACTTGTTTTCCATCAGGTACTTGGTCAGCCTTGCTGCCATGACAGAGAAGAAGATTTTCCCTTCGACGTTCAGTAGTGATATTGGCCTGAACTGGCTGATGTCACTTGAGTTTTGGCTCTTTGGGGATGTACACACCATCTGCCGTCATCCCTGGCCGCTGATCTTCTGGTTTCTTCCAAGCCGATCGCAGCAGCCTGTGGAGCCACTCCAGCACCTTGGGACATTTCTTGTAAAGCTGGTAAGGTATTCCGTTTGGCCCTGGTGATGATTTGGCTCTGGCTTTGTCGACCACCTTCTTGATTTCCGCCAACGTTGGAGGCTTGCCATTGAACTGTTTTCCCCAGGGTTGGTTGGCCACACCAGACCTTGAATGTCGAGTGTGCTTTGCTCTGTGAGTCAGAGTATGTTTTCCTCAGATGCTGCTCAAGAACTCCTTTGTCCACACTTAGGGTCCCAGATTTTGGCTGCTCAAACAGTGTTCTGGCAAACTGGAAGGGTCTCTGAGAAGCGCTCTTGTGTCTTCTTCTTTTTGCTCTTCCTCTTCCTCGCAGATTCCGCTTTGCTGAGGGCGCTGTGATTTTTTCTTTCAGGTCTTCCCACATTTTTCCAAGCCCTTTGTTCAGCTGGCAGTGCGGTCTTCATTTGCTTCTGAAGGTGTTCTTTTGACCTGATCTTGTCCATCCTTTTCTTGGCGTCTGGATTTCTTTGAGGTGTTTTCTCTTTTGGGTAGTTTACTCCATAGGCGTTCTCTACATGTGTCATACACAATGTCCCCATATGTGGCTAGTTTGTGTCCAGGGTGCTTTTTCCCTATCAAGTGCATCGAGTCTTTGACGAAACTTTTTTTTTGCATCCAGTTTCTCCCAATCTTCAGTTTCGTTTGCTCGAGGCAGGGTTGAGTTCAGGCGCCTGGCATCGAGGGCACTGTTGCAAATCCTCATTCCGAACCAACACGTGGATGTCCTTGCACGTGTTTAAACTCCTGGCCTTGCTTATCCGACTCTTATCGTGCTGATGCAGTGCGTGCTGCCCATTCAATTAGTCTTCACACATCCATCTTTGTTCTGTGGATCTTCATGCCAGGGGTGGTAGCGAAAAAACGCTTTCCAACGACACATGGAATATTCCATTTGGTGCCATGTTCATAGTCCGTTTGGGATTTGCAGTCGTGATTGGTTGAGCACCGTGATTCATCATTCTCTCACCCCCATTCGGTGAATCCTGGGAGCATCTTTTCCCCGTTAGTTTTAGTACCACATGTTTAAGGCAAAGTGGGGAGCCAGCCCACAAGCCCTTGGTTCTGTCTTTCCCAGTGTCCTCCGGTCTTTCCCGGACGTTCCTCCATCCTCCGCCTATATTCCCGAAGTCAATGTTTACCCATGCATCAGTAGAAAGAAACTCGTGGAAGCTTGGCAGCAAGCAGTCCCTCAGAAGAAAGCCCCCTTCAAGCAAGTGTTTCGGCCTTATCTCCTGACACTCTAGGGGGGTATGGGCACAACCCGTTCATGACTTTACCGGATGACGTCCCTCTGCAGCCCCCATTTTTTTTTTTTCCCCATCTTGGGACGAGCCATGCTGGTATTCGAACCCATGACCACTGGACATATGCTCATTATCACTTAATGACTCGCGCCTTTAAACCACTGAGCCACAGGGACACAACCTGATATTTGTAGGGAAATTAAGCCTTATGAAGTTCACGTTTGTTCCTCCTGAACCAGATCCATCTTGAACACCTCTCTGCCGCTTCTGCCATTGCCTTTCAGGCTCTGGTTTTTTCCTTCCCTGCAACTGAGAGCTGTGTCATGAGGCTGTATGCAGACGTTCCTACAAATCCCCTAGCTCCAATTTCTGCAGTGAGGACTTTGACCTGATAGCCTTCTCTCCTCAGGCTGTTTGCCAGATCAGCATACTTTTCAGTCTTGTAGATTTGAGCTGCCTCCATTCTGTTCTCAATGGCACCGTGAGCTCGATCATGATCAGCTGCTTGGTTGACTTAGAGTGGACTACTATGTCTGGTCTCATGCCACTCTTGCTGATGATCTCTGGGTGACTCTTCCATTCTGGGAGGTCTGCAGTGCACTCCCAGTCATCTGCCCCATCCAGCAGACTCTGCCTCATGTTTCGAGTGGCACTGTTGTTCTTGTGGCACTGTTGTACATTTATCGAAGTTTTGACAAGCTAGAATAGTTTGAAATTTATCCCAGTCTGCACACTTATACGTTGTATTTCACTGGAGTATCATGTACATTATTATTACCCTGAATATTTTCTTTAACAATGGTCACAATTATAGGCAAATGATCGCTACCTAACGTATCTTTACATGTTTCCCATGTACAAGATGGAGCAAGTTCTGGTGAGATAAAGGAAAGGTCTATAGCTGTAGCTCTATGTTTGGATATATCTGGGATCCGGGTGATACTGCCATTGTTTAAAAACGTGGAATGAACTATCTACGATGTTTTCAACAAGACGATTACTGGTAACCGTGTTACAATCATTTTCCCAGAATGGCGAGTGAGCATTAAAGTCACCCGCTATTAACCACTTATTACAATGTTGATCTTGAATAGCGCGTAGCCAGTCAGAATTCTGATCATTCGGGCCTTTAGGTAAATATACTGACATAACATGCATTGTAAAAGAATTACCAAGTTTTATATTGGCTACGCATGCATGTACATCACTGACAGATTTTGGGATTGGTGATGCACTTATGTTATACTGAAGCCCTTCACGTATATATATATTGCGGTATTTACGTGACCGTTGGAACTTCCCTTGTCGTATACTGGAGGGAAATAATAGTTAGGCAGACTGGGCAATTTGGAAGGGATAACATTCAACGATTGTAATATCAAAACTTCGTATGTGTTTGAAGAAAGATGATGACGTAAGTATGCTTGGTTTGTAGTTATAGATCTACAATTCCACTGAAAAAACGACAAGTTATGTACTATCGATTGACTATATGAAGACATTATTTAAGAATCATATGAATTCTACAAAGGACGTCAAATTAAATACTTAATGTACTAAGAAATGTAACGCATGAATCTAAAAAGAAATCACATGAATAACAACTTAAAAAAAAAAAAAAAAAAAAAAAAAAAAAGAAGAAAAAAACACACAAAAAACCCCAAGAAACTTGTGTAGGCAAAATACAATGAGAATAACTATTTGTTCTGTACACGTCTTCAAGTAAAGAGGATAGGTACAACCGTCTTTCAGACGAAAAAATGACAGGGTTTTTATAATAACTATACTCAGGAACACTGTCTGCAACTCCAAAATCAAGACGTGAACACTGTCTACAGCTCCTCTTTAAGGATGTAGTTAATAGTCGTACAACACATCGTAAGGGTTCCACCATGAAGCTTGGTAGTCGTGGAAGCCCGTGTGGTAGTAGGGGGGTCGGGAATATTGCTGTCTTCTAGGTGGCAGGCTATTGTGTCGTGGTCTGGATCTACGTGGAGTCACCCAGAAGAGGTTCCGCAAGGCTCTCCCTATGTTTCCGGCTAGGACGCTGGTTCCTCTTCGATTGGGATGAATCTTGTCCTTCATGAAGTCCAGACTGGTTTTCAGGTTATCATGATACACGGTGGTTATTCTATCATGTTCGTAGAGTTCATTGGACAGTATAGCATTGAAAAGACTTCTTTTTATTTCTAACGTTGGATCCCTTGTTGGAGCAATCTTGCTTATGATGATTTTACACCCCGGGTGTTGTTCTGAAATCTTTCTTGCACAAGTAATGAGAGAGTTTGCAGCTGTGGGTGCATCCTTCTTTTTTACATCATTGACCCCACAATGAATCAGTATTGCGTCGGGAGATTTGCTAGCACATGCAGATTTGACTGCCTTCTCTACTTCTTCAGTGGTGTGTGCTTTCATTGTGTGTGAGATTGTGTGTGTGTGTGTGTGTGTGTGTGTGTGTGTGTGTGTGGTGTGTGTGTGTGTGTGTGTGTGTGGTGTGTGTGTGTGTGTGTGTGTGTGTGTGTGTGTGTTTGAGTTACTTTTACCCGTCTCTCTGAGAAACTGGAAACCATTGTTGCGCGCTGTGTGTTACATTGGCTTCTTTGTCTTGAACACAGACTAGAGCAGGGAAGCTGGTGAAATGCGCCAGTTGCTTTTGAAAAAAAAAAAAACAACCCGACTCCATTGTCTCTACACTTCTGTTGAGCAAAAAAAAAATGCTTCTTAATTTTCCTTGCCCAGTCTTTTGTCGTTTGATGTTGTCTGGGTTCTTCACTTCCTACGTCCTCTATGTCTGTCTATATGTCTGTCCATATGTATGTCCACATGTCTGTCTGTCTGTTTGACTGACTGTCTCTCTGTCTGTCTGTCTGTCTGTCTCTCTCTCTCTCTCTCTCTCTCTCTCTCTCTCTCTCTCTCTCTCTCTCTCTCTCTCTCTCTGTTTGGTATTATCATGGTGGTTGTTGTTTTTTTTACAATGAATTTGATTTCTTTATTTAAGTGTTTGTTTATATACTAGCCTCGGCACTCATTGATTTTTATGTACTCGATTTAACACCGAAAAAAACATTGTCTCAACTGAAGTCGGAACAAAACGTGCTCCTGTCCACAACAAACATACACACACATAGCTGGATGAGGGCAACAATATAGCGGAGACACAAAATCTCAATTGCAGTTTCTAGAACAATGTTGTAACACACGGCAGTGCTCTCGCCCAAACCTCTAACGTGATTCTGCTACGTTGTCAACTTCAGTGCTGATGTGTTGCCAGTGCAAGCGTGAGACTTGCGCACTCATTAAAGGATGAACAAGATGCAAAGCATAATAAAGTACTCCCAGTAGTGACAGACATGGGAGACAATTTCCATTTAGTGGAAGAAAAAAAAAACTCGACAGTGTGGTGGTTATTTCCCTTATCGGACTTGATTTTTTTTTAATTGTCATTTATACCTGTTTGTGACGGCTATTCTGGTAAAATGAAACATCGGGCATCATCCATGGCCCATAATGAACATACCTACAAATTTTCAGAAAATTTGGCCCAGAAGGTTTGTCTGGAGCGAGTGGAACACATTTTGACCATGGACGGATGCACAGACACACAGACACACAGACACACACACACACACACACACACACATACACACACACACACACACACACACACACACACACACACACACACACACACACACACAGAGTATTTCATCGTTCCCATAGTAAAGTACTCCCTGTTCTATAAGAACTGAGAGTACAAGAAGAAGCAGATTCACATGTTGCCTGAGGCACCTCAATCTGTTTTCTTCTTTAAACCTCTTTTGACAACACCGTAGCGAGATTTACAAAGAGAAGGGGTTAGTTACCGCCAAGGACACAGACAAACAGAGTACAGGACAAGACACTGTCTTGTCCTGTCCTGTACTGTGTTTGTCTGTGTCCTTGGCGGTAACTAACCCCCTCTCTTTCTAAATGTTGCTTCATTTTCCGCCCTCAGTCACTCCGTTTTGAAATTTACATCTTAGCGGTTGCACATCTGTTTTTGCGCCACGTTTTTATTCGCTATTTGGTGTCATTTTGCTAAAAACAACGAAAACTGACTGCATCAAGGTTGCCTCTGGTCTATTCTTTCTCGCTGTTTCTGAGAACAATGTCTATTTTGTGTATAATGTTTATCCCTTAAAGAAACTGGAAACCGGTGTTGTGCGCTGTGTGCTACCTTGGCGTCTTGGACTGAATGCAGATTGCAGCTAGGAAGCTCGCGGGAGCTGCTTTTGAAAGGAAACTGATTATGTTGTCTCTGGCATTTCTGTGAAGCGAAAAATGTTTCTTACTTTTCTATGTCGGTTCTTTTGTCTTCTGAGTTTCTTTGTTCTCCCCCCCCCCTCTCTCTCTCTGTCTCTCTGTCTCTCTCTCTGTCTCTCTCTCTCTCTCTCTCTCTCTTCTCTCTCTCTCTCTCTCTCTCTCTCTCTCTCTCTCTCTTCTTATTTGAGATTTCTGTTCTGTGATGTACGTTTCCTCTCGAACATTGTCTAGATACCAGTCACAGCAGGGACGCTCTTTGGAGTTATTCTTGAAGAGAAACCGACTTTGTTGCTTGTGGTAGTCTCCACGAGTCCACCTTTCCCTCTCTCTCTCTCCCTCCCTCTCTCTCTTTGTCTTTCTGTCTATTTGTCTGTCTGTCTGTCTGTCTGTCTGTCTCTCTCTCTCTTCTCTCTCTCTTCTCTCCTTCTCTCTCTCTCTCTCTCTCTCTCTCTCTTCTCTCTCTCTCTCTCTCTCTTCTCTTTAAGCTTTCTCCTCTTTCGTCTGTTTATTACTGACTGACCATTACACACCTCAAACAGCAATGTATCATGTGGGTTGTTTGCTGATGGTGGTGCTCTATATACGGCTGACAAAAGACATTAATAATATTAATGATTGCTTACTACAAAGTCTCACGGAAGTAGAAAACCTGTGTGAAGGTAATGCAACGCACTTACATCCTACCAAAACAGAGTGCATGATCATATCCATCCGACAAAAACATCAGCTAGGTTTGTTTCCACTTAGCCTATCTATTGAACACCGTCAAATCACTCAGGTCAGGCAACGTAGACCACTAGGATTAGTTGTAGACGACCAACTACAGTGGGATGGTCATATCAACGACATATGCAAAATTGTATCGAAAAAACTTATTCATTTTGAAGAAACTAAAAGACTTCGCTGACACTAGTTCGCGTAAACTATTCTATAATGCCCATATAAGATCTCACATTGATGATGCTTCCACTGCATAGGATGACTGTGCTGGTGTACATCTGAAAAGAGTAGGCTCCCTGTATCGGAGAGCAGCCTAGCTTATTTTGCCTGATTCCGAACCTATCGACAGAACAGATGGCTCATTCAACGCCTTCCTGGCGCTGAACTCTGAATCGACCCAAGCTAAGTGAATTTTCGTTGTCCTATTTGTTTATGTCTTGCCTGAAGAAGACCTAAGAGGTCGAAACGCGTCGTGTTTTGTCTTGTGACTCGTTTGTCCACGTTTCTCTGGGCGGTTTGCTGATATTTATTTAAGATGTGTTTAATTAAATATCTGCCTGCAGTCGTCTCACTTTGCAACTAAAAGATGAAACAGTTATTACACATCCTGCCTCTTTTGGAACATCTCCACTTTAACAAAGGTATGCTGATGTACAAGGTTTTGAACAATAGTAAACTCCCATCATATCTGTCTACACTGTTTACAAAATCAGTCTTGAAGAATTCTTGGTCGAACTAGAGGATATTGTTACAAAGACCTAGAATTGATATCTTTAAAACACGTTTTTGATTCTCAGGAGCATATCTGTGGAACTCGCTCCCTATAAATGTAACAACGGCTACGCTCTCCTCTTTTAAGCGTAAACTTTTCAGATACTTGGTTTTAACAACTTCTGTAACCTAGACTCGAACAGCATATATCTGGTTTTGTCAGAGCGTACCTTCTTGCGATCGCCCACGCGTGCGCATGTGTGTGTGTGTGTGTGTGTGTGTGTGTGTGTGTGTGTGTGTGTGTGTGTGTGTGTGTGTGTGTGTGTGTGTGTGTGCATGCGCGTGCGCACGAGCGCGTTTGCGTGTCTGTATACTGTGTGCGTGCGTGTCTGTTATATATGTCTGTCTGTCTGTCTGTCTATATGTGTGTATGCATGTATGTATGTATGTATGTATATGTATGAATGCGAGACAGAGAGACCTTTGAATGTGTGCCTTTATATTCCTGCTTTTCTTTTTCTTTTCTTTTCTTATTTTCTCCTTTCCTTTCTGTTTCCTTCTATGTTTCACAGAGATTCTAAAATGTTTTACGCTATTTTCGTGTTGATCGTTTTTGTTGTTGCACTTTGATTTGCTGTTTTCCCCTTTGCTTCAATTATTTTTGTTGTTGAACTTTAAATAGTTTTTTTTAATTTGCTTATTTCATTGATGATGTCCGCACTTGCCTCCTGGTGGTGGCTTGCTTGTTTGTTTGTTTGGCTTGATTGTTTGTTTGTTTGGTTTGATTGTTTGTTTGTTTGGCTTGATTGTTTGTTTGTTTGGCTTGATTGTTTGTTTGTTTGTTTGGTTTGATTGTTTGTTTGTTTGGCTTGATTGTTTGTTTGTTTGGTTTGATTGTTTGTTTGTTTGGTTTGATTGTTTGTTTGGTTTGATTGTTTGTTTGTTTTACTTGATTGTTTGTTTGTTTGGCTTGATTGTTTGTTTGTTTGGCTTGATTGTTTGTTTGTTTGTTTGGTTTGATTGTTTGTTTGTTTGGCTTGATTGTTTTTTGTTTGGCTTGATTGTTTGTTTGTTGTTGGTTTGATTGTTTGTTTGTTTGGCTTGATTGTTTGTTTGTTTGGTTTGATTGTTTGTTTGTTTGTACTTGATTGTTTGTTTGTTTGTTTGCTTGATTGTTTGTTTGTTTGGCTTGATTTGTTTGTTCTGGCTTGATTGTTTGTTTGTTTGGCTTGATTGTTTGTTTGTTTGTTTGGCTTGATTGTTTGTTTGTTTGGCTTGATTGTTTGTTTGTTTGGCTTGATTGTTTGTTTGTTTGGCTTGATTGTTTGTTTGGTTTGTTTGTGTTGGCTTGATTGTTTGTTTGTTTGGCTTGGTTGTTTGTTTGTTTGTTTGACTTGATTGTTTGTTTGGCTTGATTGTTTGTTTGTTTGGCTTGATCGTTTTGTTTGTTTGGCTTGAGTGTTTGTTTGTTTGGCTTGATTGTTTGTCTGGCTTGATTGTTTGCTTGTTTGGCTTGATTGTTTGTTTGTTTGTTTGGCTTGATTGTTTGTTTGTTTGGCTTGCTGCTGTTTGTTTGTTTGGCTTGATTGTTTGTTTGTTTGACTTGTTTGTTTGTTTGTTTGGCTTGATTGTTTGTTTGTTTGACTTGATTGTTTTTTTGGCTTGATTGTTTTTTTGTTTGACTTGATTGTTTGTTTGGCTTGATTGTTGGTTTGTTTCTTTGACTTGATTGTTTGTTTGTTTGGCTTGATTGTTTGTTTGTTTGGCTTGAGTGTTTGTTTGTTTGGCTTGATGTGTTTGTTTGTTTGGCTTGAGTGTTTGTTTGTTTGGCTTGAGTGTTTGTTTGGCTTGGTTGTTTGTTTGTTTGGCTTGAGTGTTTGTTTGTTTGTTTGTTTGGCTTGATGTTGTGTGTTTGTGTAATCATGGTTTGATGCATACGTTGTATCATTTAGTATTAGGTTCGTAAAATAGTAACGGCAAGAATGAAAAATGGCTAACTAAGCCAATACTTTTACTGCTATCAAATAAAGAATCATGGTCACTGTTATTGTCATTGTTATTCTCTCTCTCTCCTCTCTCTCTCTCTCTCTCTCTCTCTTCTCTCTCTCTCTCTCTCTCTCTCACCAAAACAAACAAACAACAAAAAAAACAATGCCAATCCTCCATCACTGTTCTGATTATCAAACCTAGTAACACAAAATAGTAACCTGGTACAAAGAACTGAGCTTTATATGTAAACTTTTAAGAGACAAACATATGATTTACTATGTGTGGTATATACATACATACATACATACATACATACATACATACATACATACATACATGCATACATGCATACATATATATATGCATCGGGGGTGCTGTTGGATTCTTTTTTCTGAATCCTTGGTGGTGAGAACACCACAGAGTTATGGACTGTGGTGTGTCTCTATCTGACACCAAGAGCACAGACACAATCAGACGTGTCTCCCTTATGAGTCCGATCCAGCGGACGAAAGGCCTAGGAGCAAGCAATACCAATACATCTGCCTTCAGGAGGGATTGCGATGGTTCCCTCATGCAGCTAGTGAAGGGTGTTCATATTCATGATATATTTTCTTACTTTTATGTTCCCATTTTCTTCACCTTCAACACCCCCCCCCCCCCTCCTTTTTTTCCTTATAGTTCAAATCTTTGCCAAGTCATTACTACAATGATGGAAGAATTGTTAGCCTGCACTTGTTTTCCCCTATCACTTCATTGTTGGGCATTATATGTTTGGTCAATCAGTGGGAGACTGCTTCTCCTAGGAGATCCAGGTAAAGGTTGTTCTGCACAATTCTTAGCCGCTGACAATGCTGACAATAGCAGAACTGACCACTCAGACTGTTCCGTATCTTTTGATCTCCCTTGCATCCTTGAATGCATTCTCAAGCATTGTAGGCTCAAAGATTGTCCTCTACACTTTATACTGCTTGCATAACGTTTTTGTTTTTTCAGCAACCTTTTTCCTCTTCACGCTTTCGTTTTGTTTCATTCACTACCCTTCGCTGGCTGCTTTGGGGGTGCTGTTGGATTCTATTTTGAACCCTTGCAGGTGAGAACACCACAGAATTATGGACTGCGGTGTGTCTCTATTTGACGCCAAGAGCATAGGTATTTCGAATCGTGTCTCCCTGATGAGTCCGATTCGGTGGATATAAGGCGTAGGAGCAGGCAATAAAAATACAACTGCATTTAATAAGGATTGCGATAGTTTCCTAATGTAAACAGTCAAGGGTTTTCATATCTATCATTACATATTTTTCGTTTATCGATATTCCCCTTTTATTCTTTCACCCACACCTTTTTCTTTTTATACTTATTGTTCAATTTTTCCCCCAGATTATTACTATAATGACGAGAGAATTATTGGTCTGCACATGTTTTCCCCATTTCCTGATTATTGGGCTATATACATAGTTTATCGATTAAATCAAGAACTACTAAAATGATTACCTTACACTTCTAAGACTCTAGTACTTACCATTTGTATATGAAATACATAAATTCATTGTGTGCATTGCTCTGTGTCCAAACATATTAAATCTACCTCTCTACAGCATAGACAAACAAAAAGTATTTTCTCCTTACAGATACGATAGAAATATAATTCCAACAAAAGGAGAACAATGCCGAAATGTTTTAGTCATTTATCGCATGTTCTGTTAAGGCCTTTTCCTTCTTTTTTTTTCTTACAGTTTTGAAACAAACAAAAAATGTATATTGCGAGTCGCCATCATCACATAAATGTGCTGTATTCTGCGAAAGTCTGGTAGCGATTTGGACGAAGCTTTGGTGCTGGTGTTTAGTGGAATTACAAGGCAATCGCACTAAAGCGGAAAGGGTTGCCATTGGCCCGAAGCTTTCCGAATCGTTTTGCTATGTTTCAGACTGTTCTTCGTTTCAGCCTAAAAAGCAAGAGCAAGGTCTTTGTTTTATTTCTATGACGGACTAATATAACACATAGAGTATTCCGCTGCACTCTCTGCATTAACGGCGAACTGACTATATACACTCAGGATGCCATTTTCTTGTCGTCTCTAGCGGCTTGTTCTTCTCCGTTTCTTTTTGTCTGAAAATTCCAGAAGCTAGTGTTGTGCAGCTTGTTTCCTGAGTTAGTGTTGTGCAGCTTGTTTCCTGAGTTAGTGTTGTGCAGCTTGTTTCTGAGTTAGTGTTGTGCAGCTTGTTTCCTGAGTTAGTGTTGTGCAGCTTGTTTCCTAAGCTAGTGTTGTGCAGCTTGTTTCCTGAGTTAGTGTTGTGCAGCTTGTTTCCTGAGTTAGTGTTGTGTAGCTTGTTTCCTAAGCTAGTGTTGTGCAGCTTGTTTCCTAAGTTAGTGTTGTGCAGCTTGTTTCCTGAGTTAGTGTGTGCAGCTTGTTTCCTGAGTTAGTGTTGTGCAGCTTGTTTCCTGAGTTAGTGTTGTGCAGCTTGTTTCCAAAGTTAGTGTTGTGCAGCTTGTTTCCTGAGTTAGTGTTGTGCAGCTTGTTTCCTGAGTTAGTGTTGTGCAGCTTGTTTCCTAAGCTAGTGTTGTGCAGCTTGTTTCCTAAGCTAGTGTTGTGCAGCTTGTTTCCTGAGTTAGTGTTGTGTAGCTTGTTTCCTAAGCTAGTGTTGTGCAGCTTGTTTCCTAAGCTAGTGTTGTGCAGCTTGTTTCCTAAGTTAGTATTGTGCAGCTTGGTTCCTGAGTTAGTGTTGCGCAGCTTGTTTCCTGAGTTAGTGTTGTGCAGCTTGTTTGCTAAGCTAGTGTTGTGCAGCTTGTTTCCTAAGTTAGTGTTGTGCAGCTTGTTTCCTAAGCTAGTGTTGTGCAGCTTGTTTCCTAAGCTAGTGTTGTGCAGCTTGTTTCCTAAGCTAGTGTTGTGCAGCTTGTTTCCTAAGTTAGTGTTGTGCAGCTTGTTTCCTAAGCTAGTGTTGTGCAGCTTGTTTCCTAAGTTAGTGTTGTGCAGCTTGTTTCCTAAGTTAGTGGTGTGCAGCTTGTTTCCTAAGCTAGTGTTGTGCAGCTTGTTTCCTAAGCTAGTGTTGTGCAGCTTGTTTCCTAAGTTAGTGTTGTGCAGCTTGTTTCCTAAGCTAGTGTTGTGCAGCTTGTTTCCTAAGCTAGTGTTGTGCAGCTTGTTTCCTAAGCTAGTGTTGTGCAGCTTGTTTCTAAGTTAGTGTTGTGCAGCTTGTTTCCTAAGCTAGTGTTGTGCAGCTTGTTTCCTTCAGGTCTTTGGCTCGATGCAGGCTGCACTCAGAGAGGATCGTGGCACAGGAGATGCTTTTGAAGAGAAGCTGCCTGGATTTTGTCGCTGCTGGGTCTACAGTAAGACTACTGGAGGTGTGTCTTGCTTGTGTTCTAGGCCTGTTTTGTGAGTGTGTGACACCTGCTCTCTCTTATGTCACCTGTCTTTTCCCTGCAAGCCCTCCTTTTCTTCACCTTTTATCTCTTTTTCACCTTTGTCCTCCGCCCACCACCCCCTCCCAATCCTCATTTCTCTTTCATTCATATTTCTCTCTTTCTGTTCATCTCTCTCACGTTCTTTCTTTCCATCTCTGTCTCTGTCTCTCTTTCTCTCTCCATCTCTCTGTTTCTGTCTGTCTCTGTCTGTCTGTCTGTCTCTTCTCTCCTCTCCCGTCTCCTCTCTCTCTCCTCTCTCTCTCTCTCTCTCTCTCTCTCTCTCTCTCTCTCTCGCTCTCTCTCTTCTTCGCTGTCTCCCTTTTCTTTTCTTTTTTTTTTTCTCTCTCTCTCCTCCCTCTCTCTCCTCTCTCTTTCCTGTCTGTCTGTCTTTCTATCTGTCTGTCTCTTTGTCTGTCTGTCTGTCTCTCTCTCTCTCTGTCTGTCTCTTTGTATCTCTGTCTCTCTGTCTGTCTGTCTGTCTCTCTCTCCTCTCTCTCTCTCTCTCTCACCTCTAAACACGCAAATTGTCCAACCCTGTTCCAATAAAACCTTTTAATGACAAGCAAAACAAAACAAACAAAAAAGAAAGAAATCTCATTCAGAGTGTTGAGATTTTCTTGTATAAAGCCCAGAGGAGAATAACATATTAACTGAATTTGTGAAGTATGGTAACACTAAGATTTATGGGATGTGGCTCTTCTAAGACTATACCACTTTTCATTTATAAATGAAATGTATAA
>JAFLJL010002192.1:17500-22500 GCA_018398815.1 Conus ventricosus
TGAAAACTCAACAAACATACTACGGTATTGCACACCAGCCTTTTCTGGGATTGCATTCTTCTTAAAACTGAAAAGGCAGAGGAGTCAAATTACCACTTTCCGCGGTCACTGAGGAGAAACAACCAAGTTTCGAAATATCGGTATATGACCAGGAGTTATATGTTAGTGAGTTTCCCTCCCTATTGGAGGGTGTCTCCCCTTTGGAGACTACAACCTTGCTGAAGGTTCATTGTGAGAAGCATTTTTTTTTTTTTTTTTTCCCCCCATTCACCCACTCAAGCACATACTGTTAGTTAGGCAGAATCATCTACCACTGCAAATATGAATGCTTATCTCCCTCTATTTCTTCAATCTAAGACATAAGAGCAATCTTTGTTTATAATTCAATATTTCTTGCAGTCATTGCAACACCAAGCTGCTCTGTAAGTTGCTGGAACGGTGCTCGGTACTTATCCTTGGAATTTATTAGTTTGTTATATATATATATATATATATATAATATAATATATATATATATATATATATATATATATATACCAGTTTAAAATAGGATTTTAAAATGGAAGAATTAAAAACCTACAAACTTGTTTCAAGCTAAAACGCTCTCATCAGTATATCCTGATGAGAGCGTTTTAGCTTGAAACAAGTTTGTAGGTTTTTAATTCTTCCATTTTAAAATCCTATTTTAAACTGGTATGTCGCTCCCTACATGGTCGAGCACTTTTTACGTTCTGAGTGGCTTTTTTAACTCTGATTTTATATATATAAATATATATATATTATATAAAATATTATAATATATAAAATAATAATATCATACACAAGAAAACAAAACAACAACACTTTTCCGGACTGCAAATATTTCGGCGATTGCCTTTATCGATGCTTATTGACAGTGACGCATTGCAGAGATCATCATCAGTATAATGACGTTTTTCTATGAACCCTACAATGACGTTCAAGCTCACAATGATAACCACGTTCGCAATTTTCAATTCTTTCTAAGACGGCTGGAGAGCACGGAGGGGGGGGGGGGGGGGGGGGGGGGGGGGGGGGGGGGGGGGGGGCATTGCACAACTAGTTAGGTGAGTGCAGTTTATGCATGTAGGTGCGTCGCCATTGTGTATTTTCTTTTTGTTTTGTGTGCAGAATATTGATAAAATATGCAAATGGTGGATGTAAGCGCATTGATTGTAACAAACAAGAAATCCTATAAAACGTATTACTATTATAATTTTATTTATTTTTAAATTATTAATTTTATTATTAATTATAATTATTATTATTGCAGAGATATTACATATAATACGTTTTTCTATACCAACAATGACGTCAACTCACAAGATAACCACGTTCGCAAATTTCAATTCTTTCTAAGAAGGCTGGGAGGAGCGGAGGGGCGGGGATGGGGGGGGTGGATTCAGAGGGGTGTCAGGCCCCTCACCATCACCCCAACCCCCCAGCCCCCCAGATCACCCGACTCCAACCCCCCCATCCAACTCCCCATCTCACCCCCACACCCATTCACCTTCGCCCACCTACCCCAAGAACACCCACCCCCATCCTCGCCCCCAAGTCACGCATCCCCCATTTCTCCCCCCCCCCCCCCCCCCCCCCGGGGGACCCCATAATTATTTTCATCCCCCGATCCCTGGGGACCCAAGTACCCAAGACCCTTAAACTTCCCCACCCCATAGCACCCCGGGACCCCACCTCCCTGCCCACCAAGGTCCCCAGCCCGTTCCCCAGGCCCTCTACTCTTGGGTCCCTGACCCCAGCCCCTGGGCCATCTCTTACTCTCCCCTCACACATCTCCCTCTCTGACCCCAGGATAGAGTTTGTCACTTGCACATGGGCCGTCTGCCCCAAAAACCTCCCCCTTCCAACCCTATCGCCGTCTCTGTCCTATCTCCCCTCTCTCTCCCCCCTACCATAACCCTTCCCCCCCCCCCCCCCCCCCCCCCCCCCCCCCCCCCCCCCCCCCCTATCTGCCCATTCACCTCTCTCGCTCCCTAACCAGTTAGGAGAGTCAGAGAGGGGTTTGAGACCCCCAGGATAGAATGTTCTGAGTTTTTTGATCCAGAACTGCTCCCTTGCGTGCCTGTGAGCAAGTTTTTCTGTGAAGACCTGCTCTAGGGGATGCAAAACCCCATGTCCTGCAGTGAATGGTCTTTTCTGTTGAAATGGCTAGTAACATGGGTGCCTGTGTTTTGCAGTATTGGGTCTGTGGAGGTAGAAGCGTGTTCTTAGGGCATTCTTGTTTCTCCTACATACTGCGCCCAATGACATCGTTGGCAGTAGAGCAGGTAAATGATGTTTGAAGACTTGCCGTCATCTGGGGTCTGATGTTGAAGGGCTTCTCCGGTGGTGTCGCTGGAGAAAATTTTGCTCTCCACCAGATGTTCCCTACAGATGACGCACCTGTTGTTGCATCTCATCACCCCAGCCTGTTCTTGCGTAGGCTTGACTTGGGGAAGGGAGGAGGGCATGACCAGGTTTCGGATGCTCCTGGAGTTTCTCTCTCCCACAACAGGCACTTCAGGCACAGCCTTTTTCATGCGTGCACTTGTGTGGAGTAGTGCCTGTTGCTCCCTGAGCCAGTCACGTAGTGGTGGGTTGGAAGGGTGATGAGTGATGACGAAGGGGACCCTGGTGTTGACAGTTTTTAACCCTGTACATTAACACCTCAGCTCTGGGGGGCTTCGTGCTTTTGTCAAAGCCTGTTGTAGCTTGCTCGGTCTGTAGCCACGGCTGAGGAACATGCCATGATGGTATCAGCATGTTTATCAAAGTCTTTAGTCTTGGAGCAAAGACGACGGAGCCTCAGGAACTGGCAGTAGGGGATGTTGTTCTTACAATGATGTGGATGGCATGATCGATGGTGGAGGTAAGCATGAGTGTCTGTGGGTTTTGTGAACAGTTCAGTGATGATGAAACCATCATCAAATTTGATGAGAATGTCGAGGAATGGGATGGACTGTCTGGATGACTGGACTGTGAATTTGATGGTTTGATGGAAAGTGTTGATGTGTTGGCAAAAGGTCTGCAGATCTTCCTCTGAGCCCTGCCACAGCAAGAAGATGTCATCGATGTAGCGTCTCCACATGCTGTTGTCGATGTGGACAGGGCTTTCTTCCAGCATCCTCTTTTCCAGCCAGCCCATGAAGAGATTGGCAATGGTTGGCGCCATGGGCGTGCCCATTGCCGTCCCATGCTCCTGCTTGTACATGCGTCCTTCAAAGGTGAAATAGTTGTTTCTGAGGACGTGAGAGACGATATCTATAATGACAGAGTTCGGTGGGCTATTGTCAGGATGCATGCGTGCATACACGCATATACACACGCACGCACGCACACGCACACACACACACACACACACACACACACACACACACACACACACACACACACACACACACACACACAGAGGAAGGGAGAGAGAGAGGAAAACAACAAACAAAAGCATGAACAAGGGACATACATAGATCCGGGATTTGGTGAAGAATCGATGCGGAAAAAAAAAAAAAAAGAAAGCAGAGGGGGGATGGAGGACGAGGAGGAGGAGGAGGAGGAGGAGAGGGAAGCAGGACAAGGAGGGGGAAGGGGAAAGGAGGAAAAGAGCATTAGGGGGGAGGGGGTAAGTGTTGGAGGATCGGGGTGGATAGGTCCAGATTGAGGTCTCTGAGGACAAAAATCTCCGTCACTGTGAAGACGACAGAGGCGCAGCGTGGTTGACCCTTTAAGGAAGTTAAGGACGGACTGAGGTTGTCAACTGAGAGAGAGAGGATGCGAATGCTTTAATGTGTTAGGCTTCATGCCGAGAGAGAGAGAGAGAGAGAGAGAGAGAGAGAGAGAGAGAGAGAGAGAGAGAGAGAGGATGCGAATGCTTTAATGTGTTAGGCTTCATGCCGAGAGAGAGAGAGAGGAGAGAGAAGGAGAGAGAGAGAGAGGAGAGAGAGAGAGAGAGAGAGAGAATGCGAATGCTTTAATGTGTTAGGCTCATGCCGAGAGAGAGAGAGAGAGAGAGAGAGAGAGAGAGAGAGAGAGAGAGAGAGAGAGAGAAAATGCGAATGCTTTAATGTGTTAGGCTTCATCCCGAGAGAGAGAGAGAGAGGAAGAGAGGAGAGAGAGAGAGTGAGAGAGAGAGAGAGAGGAGAGAGAGAGGAGAGAGAGGAGAGAGAGAGGGGGATGCGAATGCTTTAATGTGTTAGGCTTCATGCCGAGAGAGGAGAGAGAGAGAGAGAGAGAGGAGAGAGAGAGAGAGAGAGAGGAGAAATGCGAATGCTTTAATGTGTTAGACTTCATGCCGAGAGAGAGAGAGAGAGAGAGAGAGAGAGAGAGAGAGAGAGAGAGAGAGAGAGAGAGAGAGAGAGAGAATGCGAATGCTTTAATGTGTTAGGCTTCATGCCGAGAAAGAGAGAGAGAGAGAGAGAGAGAGAGAGAGAGAGAGAGAGAGAGAGAGAGAGAGAGAGAAGAGAGAGAGAGAGAGAGAGTGAGAGAGAGAGAGAGAGAGAGAGAGAGGAGAGAGAGAGAGAGAGAATGCGAATGCTTTAATGTGTTAGGCTTCATGCCGAGAGAGAGAGAGAGAGAGAGAGAGAGAGAGGAGGAGAAAAGAGAGAGAGAGAGAGAGGGGAGAAGAGAGAGAGAGGAGAGAGGATGCGAATGCTTTAATGTGTTAGGCTTCATGCCGAGAGAAGAGAGAGAGAGAGAGAGAGAGAGAGAGAGAGAGAGAGAGAGAGAGAGAGAGAGAGAGAGAGAGAGGATGCGAATGCTTTAATGTGTTAGGCTTTATGCCGAGAGAGAGAGAGAGAGAGGAGAGAGAGGGGAGAGAGAGAGAGAGAGAGGAGAGAGGAGAGAGAGAGAGAGAGAGAGAGAGAGAGAATGCGAATGCTTTAATGTGTTAGGCTTCATGCCGTGAGAGAGAGAGAGAGAGAGAGAGAGAGAGAGAGAGAGAGAGAGAGAGAGAGAGAGAGAGAGAGAGAGGAGAGAGAGAGAGAGAG
>JAFLJL010002193.1:0-2500 GCA_018398815.1 Conus ventricosus
AAAATTCAACATGAACCGAGCTGTGGTCAAAGTGATCAGGAATGATTCCCCTCTCTCTCTCTCTCTCTCCTCTCTCTCTCTCTGTCCGATCCACACCTGAAAAGAAAATTAATTTGCACGGAATTAATTAAGTTCTCTCGCGTTCACTGGCTCATTGTAGTAGCTATAGCTTGAAGATGAAATGGCGATTTGTGTCCCTTTGAACTGAATGAGACACGCACGAGATAAAGAAAGGGAGACAACAAACAAAGAACACACTCTTCAAAAAAAAAAAAAAAAAAAAAACCCTCGGTCGTGTTCACCGCGTCACTGTCCTTTTGAGACTGGATTAACGCTGACTGGTTGTCTGATGTCAACAGCCGGATGATTATTACATATGTGACAGCAAAAAAAAAAAAAAAAATCTATTTCTGCCATGGATGTACACCAACAGACCTGTAATAGGACGTATTCCCAGTAAAGTGTGAAAGCACAATGGCCGACCTGTCGAACACGTGTGGAATGATTGACAAACACCATCTGCATCCATCCCACCTACTATCTTCCTTGTTTTCCACCCGTTCACAATGGATTTATTTTCTTTACACGTACGAGTAAACAAAATGAACACATGGTATTCATTCACCTTGTGAGTTAACCGGTATGTTTAGCTGCAAAGCGAGACGACTGCAGGCGGAAATCTCAACAATTCTTAAATAAATGTTAGCGAACCGCCAAGAGAGAAACGTGGACAAACGAGTCACAAGACAAAACACGACGCGTTTCGACCTCTTAGTCTTCTTCAAGCAAGACACAAACAAATAGGACAATTTTTAAAAAAAATGAACGAATTTTTCACTTGGCTTAGATCTCTTCAG
The DNA here is from genome assembly GCA_018398815.1 of Conus ventricosus. Lineage (NCBI taxonomy): Eukaryota > Metazoa > Mollusca > Gastropoda > Neogastropoda > Conidae > Conus > Conus ventricosus. The sequence goes on from JAFLJL010002193.1 coordinate 858, forward strand.
CGCAAGGCAGGCAGGTGTACGTTTAGTTCATTCTGTTGAGGTCTAACCTCCACATCCACGAGAGATAATACGGCAGACGGGAGATAACTGTATCAGGTGAGTGAGGATGCTAATCTAACACCACACTGATACCGCCAGAACCACAACACGTGAAGACGGCCAGTCGAAATGTTTGTCTTTTGGTGTCCGTCAGAGAGATTTCAGACTCACAGCGTGTGATTGCGAATTCCGTAGGGGAATCCAAAGATGGTACCATCTGCCATGCCACAATCAAGATTCAAATGTGTCCGTTGGTTGGTTTGTAGCAACACAGACGTGCGCGCGCTCACACACACACACACACACACACACACACACACACACACACACACACACACACACACACACACACACACACATACACGCGCGCGCGCGCGCACACACACACACACACACACACACACACACACACACACACACACAGAAGGAGGGGGGGGGTGGGTTCTTTTTTTCATGTAACGCGCTTAAACCATGGGAAGCAATTATGTTATGAAAGCTTTGTTCATTTTTTGTTAATTGATGCATTGTGTTCCTATACCTTTCACTAATAAGGGCTACGGCATATAATAGGCCTACATGTATAAAATATCAGAGAGAGAGAGAGGGTTAGTTTTGTTCTTCACTAAAAAAAATACTGGGGCTAGTTTTTGTTCCTGCTTTCTTAGTAGTGTACTTCTTTGAACTGGATACCGGATTTATTTCATAAATAGAAGAAACAAAACAAAACAAAAAACTACCCCTCTATTGCTGTTTGGATGCAAGTCACCTGCTATTTTATTTTCTTTAAATTGTTTTGAGCGATTTTTCATTTAGTATTGTTCTGTGAAAATCTTGTATCATTTTCGGACGCATTAAATGCATACTCAAAGACTTTTTTCTTTATTAATTTCGAACCAGTTATTTCCTATTATGTTATTTACATTACACTGTTAAGAATCAAGGTTGTTTTTTCCCCGAATGACCTGTTTTTCTTCAGCGGCAATAGAAATATATTTGTAGCAAAGAAACGAAACTTTGAATCATCGATTATGGTCATCTTTAGTGCCTTTTTTTTAACAACTATACGATACTCGCGGCCATCTTTTGTTCTTGCTTTCTCAACAATACACTTTGAAGGACATGTGTGCTGCGTACAGGCTAATAACATTTGACTGCTTGAAATAGGTATGTAGATTCTTAACCATCTTTACTACTATATCAACCCCACACGAAACGGCATTTTTAAGTTGTTGTTTGTTGGGGGGGTTTCCGAGTCTGCGATGTTATTCTATACACAGCACTCACCATTGAATATCGAGGTAAAAGAAGACACAATCTGTCCATTTTCTTCAAAGCTTGTTTACTCCTCAGCAACAAGTTTTATACACTCTCGAATTGCTATGGCACACACACACACACACACACACACACACACACACACACACACACCACACACACACACACACACATATATATATATATATATAGGCGAGCTGAATACGCATAAAAGGACACGTTGGGACTTCTTCACTCTATTTATTTAAACAAACAAGTACGTTAATGATATTATAGACTCCTAGACAGATGCTTGGGAAAGTGTGACCTCTGCTAAGGTCAAACGGATC
>JAFLJL010002193.1:5000-7500 GCA_018398815.1 Conus ventricosus
CTTCCGCTCACCATGGCAACCCTGTAGCCGCCGCTCACCGTGTGTTTCAACAGACGTCCCCTCACCGTGTGGGCGGCGCTACAACATCTACTCGCGGTCATCAAACAGAAGAAACGACAGTCACAATGTAGACCAAGTAAATTAGTTCTGTGACCACCAAAATATGAATGTTGACCTATTTCCCGGACATCCAACTCCCTTTTCCAGCCTGCCTCTCTGTTACTCAGCAGACTGCTTTCCCCCTCTGAAGCCCCACCCCCAAATTAATTTTCTTATTTAGTAGGGGTTCGGATTGCATGTTATTCCACTCATTAGCAATCATCAGGACTTCCCTATAACTTGAGTATCTATTGTGAGCCATGAGATGACCAATGCACTTAGTTGAACTATAATTATTCTGAACTGATCATTTCCGTATCCTCTCTATTTCACGTGGTAATTCTGTATACCTCCAGGTAGCGCTGCTTCCCTCCTTTCACTAATGTCAACCAATGTGAATGTATCAGACTGGCCCGTCAGTGACGGTCTGCGCATAGGTCACCTAAATATTTGTCATCTCATAAACAAAATGTCTGACGTATCAAAAATCATTCATAATAATCATAAACCTTTCCATGTCTTTGGATTTTCTGAGGCATGGACACACAGCTGCGTTGGTGACAATTCAATATCCATTCCTGGATACTCAATAGTCCGGAGAAATCCTGAAAATATTCTTGAAACAGGTATTGCTGTCTACGTCCAAAAAGATGTCCCATACAAAATTCGTAATGATCTTTGTCATAAAAATATTGAAATAACGTGGCTTGAAATTCAGTCGAAAAGTAAGACATTAGCGTCAATTCTTGTCGGATTTGTATACAGACATCCTAAAAGTAAGTCTAGCTGGTATAACGATTTTGTGAGATGATGGACACAGTATGGCTTTTGAAAACAGAAATACTATTATTGGGAGATTTCAATATAGATCTGTTTCAGTCTTGTTCCCAATGGTCCAACATTGCTAATTCATATAATCTTCATCAGTGCATTTCTTTACCGACTAGAGTTACTTCAAAATCTAATACCCTTATAGACCACATATATTCGTCGAACATTGCTGCACTTGCAGAAATATGTGTACCGCCTACTGGTGCAAGTGACCACAATGCTGTTTGCGTAACTTGGAACAGAAAGGGTTTTTAAAGTTCCAAAGGCAAGTCATTTGGTAATCACATTTCGTTCATTCAAAAACTTCAACTTACACGCTTTTCAATCTGATCTCATTTCCTCGCCTTTTGCAAACATCTATAGCTACACCGATCCAGATGATGCCCTTGCCTTTTGGACGAGAACCTTTCTGAATATTGTCGACAAACACATCCCATTGATCCAGAGGCGAGTCAAATCAGATATCCTGCCTGTCTGGCTCACTCAGGATATTCTGAATGCCATGGACGAGAGGGATGATTTAAAAAGTGTAGGCTCTGACAAAGAGTATAAGAGAAAACGCAACATTGTGAAGTACATGATTAGAAAGTCTAAATGTGATTCTTTCAGAAAGTTGGTCCAAATAAAAACAACGGAGCCTCTATTTGGAAAGCTATTAATAAACTTACGGGACCGTGTTCATCAAGACAGGAATGTTCCATTCCAGTAGAAACACTAAATGATCCTTTTGCCAATATTGGTAACAAGCTAAACATAGAGAAAGATAAAACTAGCATTTTTAATACTGCGAATTTACAGAAATTTTGTGATGCAAAAAATATACACGCAAAGTTTTCTATTCCCCTAATATCTGTTAATGAAGTGTTTTTATATCTATCAACTTTGAAAAATAAAAGTTCATACAGCTTTGATGGAATTAGTCCCAAGATATTAAAACTATCTGTACCATATATTGTAGATTCTCTTACATACCTCTTTAATCTATGTTTATCTAAACATTACTTTCCAGATGCATTTAAACATGCAAAAATTATCCCTCTGCACAAAAAGGGAATTTAGATGATCCAAATAACTACAGACCAATTTCGCTGCTATCGTCCGTCTCAAAACCATTAGAACGTCATATCCATCACCATCTATCATCTTTTATTGAGAAACATAAACTGTTGTATATCAATCAGTCAGTGATTTAGGAAACTACATTCATGTGAAACGGCTTTGTGTCGGATCACAAATTTGTGGCTAAAAGATATCAACAACAGGAAAGCAGTTGGTGTAGTGTTTATTGATTTAACAAAGGCTTTTGATTTAATTAATCACAATATACTGCTAAAAAAGCTTAATGTTTACGGCGTCGACAACAATACGGAATCATTTTTTAGATCTTATTTGTTGAACCGTACGCAATCTGTTTTTTCACGAGGTGTTATTTCTTCTAAGAGACTGTTGCCAAGAGGCGTGCCACAGGGATCAATCTTAGGTCCCCTGTTGTTCTCCCTCTACATAAATGATCTCCCTTTATCAATTCAAAATGCAGTGTGTGATTTGTTCGCTGATGATACATCTTTAC
>JAFLJL010002193.1:12500-47500 GCA_018398815.1 Conus ventricosus
GCTGTGAAATGTGTAATTAGTTTTTCTCTGAAGGATTCTTCATTTTGAGTGCATCGGAAAATGAACTGGCAGATAATTCCAAACCACTACACCAGAGTAAGATAAGCTTGATTTAAATAGATCTATTCTAGGTGTTGGAACCTGGATTTTGGTTTGAATCCCCAGGATTTATGTTTAATTTAGACTGAAGAGTTTGTGGCGCTAAACCCGACGCAGTTTTTTGCATTAGGAAACATTTGTTGACAGCAAACATTTCTTTCAGCGGAAGGGCCCCTGCTTTAGTATACCCCCTCACTAAGACTAGACGATTTTAATAGAACTGCTTTAACGTGTTCTTTTGTCGACACTCGTAAGAGGTTTTTATGGCATTAGCACTAGCAGAATCAAAAACTGTTGAAAAAATAATTGATTAAAGAGAGAATAATTATTATGTGCGTGTAGGGATAATTTCCTGGCATGAAGGTTTAAGAAATGCTTAATCCTGCACAGCTGATATGTTTGTCTGGATATTGATTTACATAAACTGCGAAGGTGATAAGACCCAGAAAGATTATTATCAACATATATGCCAAGAACTCGATGGCTATCACCACTTCAATTTCCCGATTATTGACAAAAACAGAGGGAGGCTGTGTAGTTTTGTTTTGTCTTCTTTGCCTTGTTGTTATCGCATTAGTTTTGTTTTATTAGGATTCAGTGATATGTGATTTACATTGCACCAATTACTTAAGATATCAGCATTCTTTTGTAATGAAGTGAAAACAGCTTCTAAGCCGGAGCTTCTTGTATGGACAGTGGTATCATCACAAAAGAGTTCACATGAACCCTCAATATAAAGAAAGAGATCATTTATATAAACTGAGAACAGCAGCGGGCCTAACACAGAACCCTGGGGTACGCCATATTGGATAGGTAACTTTTTTAACTTCTCGTTGACCACAAACTATTTGTTGACGGTCTTCTAAGAAGGATGTGATTAGTTGGGTTATTTCCTGTTTACCATAATTATGATAAAAGCTTCCTGCTTAGAAATTTTTGTGGTCAATTACATCAATGCAAAAACATTTGCAAAATCAACAAACAGTGCGCCACAATATTCATTTTCATTAATACTGGCTAGCCATTGATCTACTAGGTTTGTAAGTGCTGTATGACAAGAATGACTCTTCCTGAATCCCGATTGATTTTCATTAGTAGGTAGGGGGAGTCAAAACGGTGGCAAAGATATTCATTTATGTGTTTTTCCAAGGGCTTGGACAGAAACTGACAAAATGGGTATAGGTCTGTGTGTTTGGTGGCTCAGATTTGTCTCCAGATTTGAAAATGGGTATTACCTTTGCAACTTTGAACTGAGCCGGGAAGTGACATTTATCAATGCATAAATTGTAAAATGTAGGTAAGAGTTTCACATAGGTGCTGATATTTTCAGAATTTTTCCATCAATCCTGTCAAGTCCGCGACTTCATGTCTGCTTTAATTGGCACAAAGTTCGGTAAACATCACTAACTGTTATAGGCGGAACTGGTGGAGCTGAACGAATGTTCTTAGCATTGCAGACGTTTTTCAATTTTTGTAGTTCGTTTGAGTCAGTATTCTTTTCTTTGACAATGTGTTCTGCAACTGTTGTAAAGTGTCGGTTGAGTTCATTTGGTGTTAGGCTGGTTATGACTTATCTTTGACTGTGAAGTTTTATTCGTAAGTACATTTATTGCTTGCTATATGGACTTCGAATTTTGTTTGTTGGCTACAAGTTCACGAAGACATTTCATTTTTTCTGTCCCGTTTGAGTGAATTGACTTTATTACGTTGCCTTTATCTGCTTCAAGCTGATCGTCGTGTAAGAAACAAGAAGCATGTATTTCATCAGTCACCCCTTTGGTTGTGCACTATGTTTAACTCTACGCGTTTTGAATGGCGCATGCTTGTTATATACAGAATTAAACGTGTGTAACCAGTGAGAAAGTTATCTTCGTGTAATTGTCCAAAAGATCTATAAGCGATATGTTTGTGGCCTGTGTTTAGGGATTTTGATTCCACTTCGTTTCCACGTAATGCATACTGGAAAGTGGTCGCTGCATCCATTCAAAGGCACACATTTCTAAATGACGTGATGTGGTTCAGAAAGATAGATGTGGTCGATTAATGTTTTGCTAGTGGGCGTTACTCTGGTGGGCATGTCTATAATTTGGGATAAGTTGTACGAGATAGTTCTATCTGACCATGATGCTTGACACTTCAATAGATCAATGTTGAAACCACCTAAAATAATTAATTCTGTAGCATTAAGCGATGCTGCATCCATCACGGCCGTAAATTTGTCCATCCAATCAGCATTTTCTGCCGGGTTTCGATACACAAATCCGATTTTGATGGTTTCGTTCTCTTCAACCTGATTACAAGTCAAACTGCTTCAATTCCAAAACTTTCAAGTTCATATAAACGTTGCACATTTAATGTTTCATGAATGTAAATTAATATGCCCATAGATTTGGATTCGGTGGGATCTCTGCGTACAATATTGGAGCTGAAGATTAAGACAGTGGCATCAGGGACAATAAAAGTCTTGATTCAGTGAAGCCAAATATATGAAAGGGTTTGTCTTGATTATACAGTATAATAGGTACCTCCTGTGACTTGTTTTGTATATGGTTTATATTTAGATGTCCAATACGTAATCGGTCTTCCTGTGGCCACGCTGAAGATGATTGTACCATCTGTGTAACTGAAACGAAAATAGCGATGATACACTTAAATACAAACACAAATGTGTCAGTATAGTGCACACACAACACAACAATCTTCAATGCAAAAGGATAATGAATATGAGAAGCAAACAAAGTTAAATTTACAAACAATTGCGAAACAATATTAAAAGAAAAACAATGTTCAATGCAAAAGGATATGAATATGACAAACAGGCGGAAGTTAAATTCATGGAGTTATGTAACTCACCTGTGACAAGTTTCACCGAAGGTTTAGCTACACCACAGGAGGTTTCTTGCTGTGCTCATGCACCATTTAGATAAAAAAATAAATAAAAAAAACCAAACTATTATATAAAAAACGGAGAGAGAGAGAGAGAGAGAGAGAGAGAGAGAATTTCTCAGTCACATATAATTTAATAATAATAATAATGAATACTTATATAGCGCCTATTCTCGGCTAGAGCCAAGCTCTAAGCACTTTACAATCAACACTCGTTTACACAACGGGCTGCCTACCTGGGTAGTGCCGACTGAAGAGCTGCCAGCTGGCGCTTCATTCAGTCGTTTCCCGTGTCATCCATTCAGTATCGTTCGATATCGATCACTCATTTTCCTTACTTCCTTCATTCTTTCCATTTCTCACGCAGGGTGCATGCTATGTGTAACGTGTCATTCATACCAACGGCCAAACTGGCCTGCTCTTCCGAAAGTTGGTGATGGGATTTTACGTGTGTGCAAGATGTTATACATGCGTTCACACACGGAACCTCGGTTTATAGTCTCATTCGAAGGACTGTATGGGACATGGAGTCAGAACCAATGTTAACTCCGAGGGAAAAATCCCCCTGTACCAAAACGCCCCGGCGGAGGTTCGAACCTGCAAACCCCAGGATCACCAAGATTACGAGTCAGGCGCTCTACCAACTGAGCTATTCCGGCTCCCAAAGAAAATTGTTATAGTCTCCACACTTGCTTTCTGATGCAAAATGTCCACATTGTAATGTTTTGTGCTTGTGAATTTTTTTTTTCCCATGTGCTGCGTCGGCACCAGGTCCATGAGGACTGGAATCACTTTAATCCATTGTCTTTCTGCAACACACAGAAGGCTGTGTCTTTTCTCACCCTTAGCATTGTGCACAACGTGGTCACAGTCCTTTTCCTCCCTAGCACACACATGTTAATATTTCATACAATAAAACACACTGGCATATAGCATGCCTACATAAACACATGCTGATGTTACACCACTCTTGCAAGACTTTAGGCACCTCCAATACTGCTTTGCACAACTTCTGAATTCTGTAACTACGGCTGGTGTACTCTCCTTGTAGCTGGAACATTGCCCCAGAAGGCTTTTTTCAGCATGGATGCCGGTCGGGAGGGTACGGGGGTGGGGGAGGGAGGGACAGGCATGTAGTAGTATGGCCACTGCCAGAAACCAAGAGGTGCGCGAGGAGGAAAAGGGGGATAATACATGGAATGAAATTGAGGAAACGTTATCCTAGGTGGTATATAACAGTGACGTTCACTGTCACGTGATAGTGACGAGTGTTTTGTACTCAAATGGGGAGAGGGGTGGTCGGGATCTGGGGTGATAGGCCTTGCTCAAATGGGGCGGAAAATCACCTAAATCCATATGGTTGATAAGGAGAACTGAGGGAGGGCTGGTATATGGTGTTCAGTTGAGTGAGGGACAAGGGTGGGATGGTTGTCAGGGGGGAGGGATGAATGGAGAGGTTCGATCATAGGTGGGAGGGTGGAGAGCGGAGTGGCTCCGATGGTTGGTGGGGCGCCTGGGAGACGGAGTTTCCCCGTTGTGTAGCAGTGGGGGGGGGGGGGGGGGGGGGGTTATTAACACTTGTTGGTCTCCTGGGGGACGGGGTTTCTCCATTGTGTAGCAGTGGGGGAGGGGGCTTGTTAACACTTGTTGGTTTTCCTGGGGGACGGGGTTTCTCCATTGTGTAGCAGTGGGGGAGGGGGGCTTGTTACCACTTGTTGGTTTTCTGACACTGCCTTCCTTCATCAGGCGGCCCTCTCCTTTTCCCAGCGTCACGCTCGATGAGCTGAGCAAACAAGCCGTCTGCAATGCCGGCTGTTCCTTTCTTGGAGGGGTGAACCGTGGCTCCGGGTGAACGGCATCACTGTATAATGCCATTCTGGGTGCTCCGCTAGCAGTGGTGAAAACGTTCGAGTAGTCTGTATACTTGACCCTCATGTTTTTCCACTTGCTAATTGCAAACTGATGTTGCTAGCATGTATTAGAGCATTCAGCGGGAGGCGGCCCCTCCCAGGAATGATACCAGATGCTTTGTATTGGCGCCTTTGGGAAAATGTATCTGCACTGAGAGAGAAACTGTGACCATCTCTCAGTACTGATGCCGCCCTCTGCTGATGTTGATTGCTGTCTGCAGTCGTTGATGCGCACATGAAAGACAACATGTCGAGTTGTCTGCGTGGGCATTTGACAACTTAGCCCCTCTATGAGTTGGAAAGGTGCCAGACCACTGACACTGACTTTATTTTTGCTGTTTGTGATGAGGAGGGAAGGAGCGGGAGAGGTCCACACCTTTGATGACAGAGTCTCCTAGCATAATGACAGTTGCCTGTTGGCTCAAAGTTCATTTTCTGAGAATGGGATGGGTGGGGGACTCAAGCTCACCAGCTGTGCTAAGGTCAGCATTGGCATGGCTGACTGTAGCATTATGTCTGGTAGTTTTTATTGACGGGGAGTACAGCTTCTGCCGGAGTTGTTTAGGAAGAAAGGTGGCAGAGTGGTTAAGATGTTCGCCTGCCAATCCAACGTGTGAGAAGTGCGTGGGTTCGAGCCCTGCCTTTCTCGCCCTTTCTTTCCCAGTTTGAATGACAAATCGAACTGAACGTCAAGTCCATCGGATGGGGACGATAAGCGAGTCGGACCCGTGTGCCTTCCTGGCCCCCTGCACACATTAAAAAACCCACGGCAGTTGAAAATTGAAAAGAGCAGGGGGGTTCCTAGCTGCCCTGACAAAATTGATGTAGATTGAAGATAGCCGCCCGGTATTTCTTACCAAGCCACAAAAATTGTCACTTACTGTTATCGTGTGCCATCGTGTACCGGTGGGAATGGAGGACACGTATAAACATCGCATGCATCCTATGTGAGAAACTGGAGGGATAAATGACAATGAGTGACTGATACGGGAAACGACTGAATGAGCGCCAGTAGGCTGCTCTTCGGCCGCTCTACCTGGTATGGTAGTGTGTTTATTGTAAAGCGCTTAGAGCTTGGTCTGTGACCGAGGATAGCCTATATAAATACCCAATATAATAATAAAGAGTCTCAGGTTCTTGTGGGTGAAGGGTGGAAGGCGAAGAGACTGTCGTGGAGAGGAGGAATTTTGAGAGGTGACTGGTGGGACAGGGTCGAAGGGAGGTAAGAGAAAGGGGATTTAGAAGGGTATGCTTGATGAGCGAGGTGACTGGTGGACAGGGTCGCAGGGAGGTAAGAGAAAGGGGATTTAGAAGGGTAGTGCTTGATGAGCGAGGTGACTGGTGGGACAGGGTCACAGGGAGGTAAGAGAAAGGGGAATTAGAAGGGTAGTGCTTGATGAGCGAAGAGACTGGTGGGACAGGGGTCGCAGGGAGGTAAGAAAAGGGATTTAGAAGGTAGTGCTTGATGAGCGAGGTGACTGGTGGGACAGGGGTCACAGGGGAGGTAAGAGAAAGGGGATTTAGAAGGGTATGCTTGATGAGCGAGGAACTGGTGGGACAGGGTCACAGGGGAGGTAAGAGAAAGGGGATTTAGAAGGTAGTGCTTGATGAGCGAGTGACTGGTGGGACAGGGGTCGCAGGGGAGGTAAGAGAAAGGGATTTAGAAGGGTAGTGCTTGATGAGCGAGGTGACTGGTGGGACAGGGTCGCAGGGGAGGTAAGAGAAAGGGATTTAGAAGGGTAGTGCTTGATGAGCGAGGAGACTGGTGGGACAGGGGTCGCAGGGAGGTAAGAGAAAGGGATTTAGAAGGTAGTGCTTGATGAGCGAGGTGACTGGTGGGACAGGGGTCACAGGGGAGGTAAGAGAAAGGGGATTTAGAAGGGTAGTGCTTGATGAGCGAGGAGACTGGTGGGACAGGGGTCGCAGGGAGGTAAGAGAAAGGGATTTAGAAGGGTAGTGCTTGATGAGCGAGGTGACTGGTGGGACAGGGGTCGCAGGGAGGTAAGAGAAAGGGGATTTAGAAGGGTAGTGCTTGATGAGCGAGGAGACTGGTGGGACAGGGTCGCAGGGTAGGTAAGAGAAAGGGGATTTAGAAGGGTAGTGCTTGATGAGCGAGGTGACTGGTGGACAGGGGTCACAGGGAGGTAAGAGAAAGGGATTTAGAAGGGTAGTGCTTGATGAGCGAGGAGACTGGTGGGACAGGGTCGCAGGGGAGGTAAGAGAAAGGGATTTAGAAGGTAGTGCTTGATGAGCGAGGTGACTGGTGGGACAGGGGTCACAGGGGAGGTAAGAGAAAGGGATTTAGAAGGGTAGTGCTTGATGAGCGAGGTGACTGGTGGGACAGGGGTCGCAGGGAGGTAAGTGAAAGGGGATTTAGTAGGTAGTGCTTGATGAGCGAGGAGACTGGTGGGACAGGGTCGAAGGGAGGTAAGAGAAAGGGATTTAGAAGGGTAGTGCTTGATGAGCGAGGTGACTGTGGGACAGGGGTCGCAGGGGAGGTAAGAGAAAGGGATTTAGAAGGGTAGTGCTTGATGAGCGAGGAGACTGGTGGGACAGGGTCGCAGGGAGGTAAGAGAAAGGCGATTTAGAATGGTAGTGCTTGATGAGCGAGGTGACTGGTGGGACAGGGTCACAGGGAGGTAAGAGAAAGGGATTTAGAAGGTAGTGCTTGATGAGAGAGGTGACTGGTGGACAGGGTCACAGGGAGTAAGAGAAAGGGGATTTAGAAGGGAAGTGCTTGATGAGCGAGGTGACTGGTGGACAGGGTCACAGGGAGGTAAGAGAAAGGGATTTAGAAGGGTAGTGCTTGATGAGCGAGGTGACTGGTGGGACAGGGGTCACAGGGGAGGTAAGAGAAAGGAATGTAGAAGGGTAGTGCTTGATGAGAGAGGTGACTGGTGGGACAGGGGTCACAGGGAAGTAAGAGAAAGGGGATTTAGAAGGTAGTGCTTGATGAGAGAGGAGAGGAGGGCTTTTCAGACAACTGCATTTGTTTTTCTGCTTCTGCCAGGGCTGTTGGGAACTGGATGACTCCTGAGGTGGCGATTTGTTTTGAGATGACTGATGATGTCATTGAGTTGTGAGGGAATCCATTCTATCTTACTTCTTGAAGAGCTGCGCGTACAGACGAGACTTCAGCCGCTTGGGGTCTTGTCAGAAACTCTTCCCTTGGGACACAGTCTTCAAGGGACAGATTCACTGTTGTCCTCAGCTGGTGAGTCATTGGAGCGGCAGTTGGAGATGAGCCCATTGTTGCTGGAGAGATGGTCGGGCTGGTGTTTGAGGATCATTGGAGTGTAGAGGTGGCGCAGTGGTGAGGGATGTTTTGGGTGACACATGTACTATGTTTACTAACGGAAGATTCTGTTGGGGGGAAGGACGACGTCATCGGTGTTGTGTCGAGGCCACTGTAAACAACCCAGCTTTCTCTCCACTGTGGTGTGGTACTGGGGATGGGAAGAGAGGCAGAAGCAGGCTGGCTGGACACGGTGCAGAGAGATGAGCGTGGGTAGATGGGAGGGAAGTGGGAACACAGCAGCTTTCGAATTAGGAATGGAGGGAGATTGATAGGGAGGGTCGAGTACACATCTGCGTCTCTCTCTTGACAAACGGCAATCTCCCCTACGTCGATGATCTCCCCTGCGTCGATGATCTCCACTGGTGCCACGGTAGTGTGCACGGTGGGCGAGTTAGTGGTAATGACAATGCGGCGCCTGTCATCATCCTCGGCTGGTCGGGCATCGCCGCTGATCAGAATGACCATCGCAGTGGATCGAGTGGTCTGGCTGACTTAAGTCTGTCACTGACAGGAGTTCAGGGCAGACAGTGCTTGTGGCCATTGTGTGCACAATGGCGCGCAAGGTTTTGAACTCCCTGTCCACCCAGTCCTCACATGCCCTACCCTGAACAAGGACATTGTGTGCTGTGTAATATAATGTGTATCTTCAGCAGTTTTTTTCAGACCAGCCTGTATCCCTAATGTAGACTGGTACAAATCTGATGGGATGGGACATGCTAAATCCACAGTGCAACACTTTTCACTACAATGTCTGTGATGAGGCCCATAGTCGGTCCATGTTGTAGAAAGGCCCTTTGGTGCATAGTTGCCTACATATCTATGTTAAAGTACATACCTCCGATGTGGCATATGTTCTTGCTGAGACAAAAATGCTTTTTTTAATATTGGGTCGATGTATGCTGATTTTTCTCGAGAGCATGGTCCAGAGAAAATAAGCTGTCTTGGGCTATGGAGCGTGCAGTTGGCCCCATGGCTGTAGGTCCTGGTGCCGCACTGTATGGACACATTTAGAAAGCTTCAGCCATGCCAGTGCCAACGCTAATCTCTGTAAGTAGCCATAGCTGGCGTGTTAGGCGCCAGCCACGGCCCATGTATTGAGCGCCGGGCACATGATGTTTGGTGGATGTCCTGGGTGGAACACAGAGAAAGAAGGTCGGCGGAAGAGTCTCAACACACGGACGTTGCCGTGCGGATTAGCCAGCTTTACCAGCTGGCCCAGGACACACACACACACACACACACACACACACACACACACACACACACACACACACACACGCACGCACGCACGCACGCACGCACGCACGCACGCACGCACGCACGCACGCACGCACACACACACACACACACACACACACACACACACATTCTCTCTCTCTCTCTCACACACACACACACACACACACACACACACACACACACACACACACACACACACACACACACACACACTCACACGCACGCACGCACGCACGCACGCACGCACACGCACGCACCAGCACGCACACACACCACACACACACACACACACACACACACACACACACACACACACACACCTCTCTCTCTCTCTCTCTCTCTCTCTCACACACACACACACACACACACACACACACACACACACACACACACACACACACACACACTCGCACGCACGCACGCACACACACACACACACACACACACACACACACACACACACACACACACACACACTGGCACACACACACTCTCTCTCTCTCACACACACACACACACACACACACACACACACACACACACACACACACACACACACACACACACACACACACACACACACTCACTCACACACGCACGCACTAATTACAGGCACTTGCACACATCCATTGTCCTCAGGCCGGAAACAGGTCGGGATGGGAGGAGGTGGGGTCCACTGTTGGAGAGGTGGAAAGTGGCTGGATGAAGATCGCAAGGTACCAGGGACGCCACAGGCCCTGTGCTCAATTTGGTACTGGTTACCAGGGCTGAGATGACGGGATGGAGTTGGCGGCTGTTGAACAAAAGTGGCCAGCTGAACACTTCCACTGGCTTGGGGGGGGTCACAGCGTGACGTCAGCACTTAGCAACCACCAGGTGTGGACTCGGGATTAAGGTAAGACGCCGCAGCAAGAGGCGTGATGAGGCACCAGTGATAATCTGCATTAAAAAAAAAAATCACTTTTAACTTCTTTATCCCTTGAGGACACTGGAAAAAAACACACACACACACGTCTTCAGGTGTGACAATCACCTGACACACTGTCACAAAAAAAAAAAAAAAAAAAAAAAAAAAAAAGTCAGCGTTCGGTTAATTCACAGTACACCTGAAAAACAAACTAGAAGCCGAGCGGATCACTTGCGTCCGCACTCGACGACGATGTCCGAGAGAGAGAGAGAGAGAGAGAGAGAGAGAGAGAGAGAGAGAGAGAGAGAGAGAGAGAGAGAGAGAGAGAGAGAGAGAGGCAGACAGACGGACAGACAGACAGATAGACAGAAACAGAGCAGAGGCAGACAGAGAGAACATGCCAGAAAAGTCAATACAGCTATACATGAATATTGGAGGTACTTCAAGAACAAAAACAGATTTGCGATTAGATTTTCCACAGTTACTGTATGTGCAGACCAGGCGATGGAGTGAGAGGAATAAGAGGAGAAGGGGAGGAAGAGGAGAGGAGGAGGAGGAGAGGAGAGAGAGAGAGAGAGAGAGAGAGAAGAGAGAGAGAGAGAGAGAGAGAGAGAGAGAGAGAGAGAGAGGGGGGGGGGGGGGGGCAGGGGGGGCAGGGGGCAGGGGTTTTGCTTTTCTTCGTTTTTTTCTTATTTTCTTTCTTTCTTTTTTTTTTTTTTTTAACACAGTAGAACGATTTATTCAGTCTGTAGGGACGCCAATGACGAGGACTGTTTGACTCTCTTCAAATCCTGACGTCGTTTCGCTTCGCCACAGCAGCTTTGGCATTGAAAATGCCGGTGATGCAATGTTCTAGTACAAAGTGATTCGCCCTTGACCTACTCAGTACGCTTTTCAGTTGTCATGCCAGATAATCTGAACAAAATGAGAGGAAAACTGCATTGATATAATCCAGAACAAAAACCAACTTCACACACAGACAAACAGACAGACAGACAGAACGCATTTCTTACATATTATAGTTAGTGAAGCTTTTTTTAATTAAGATTTTTATTGAACTGAGACGGATTCAATAGAATAATTGTTTCGAGGCATTGATTTGCATTTGTGGGAAGCATATGTTAAAATATCCGTAGGAATGCTTCCATCGTGCTTCCATAACAAAGTTGTCTACCCACTTTACCCTTCTAATGGTCTCCTGTGGTAAATTCTGAATGATACACTTTTTTTTTTCTTTTAAACTTTGACTTCTGTCCAGGCTGGAAACCGTATAATCATTATTATTTATTTTTTTTAAAGTAGACGGTCAGGGAAAACATTGGGAATTTATATAATATTTTACCAGAACACACACACACACACACACACACACACACACACACACACACACACACACACACAGTACACACGCACGTACACACGCACGCACGCACGCACGCACGCATGCACGCACACACACACACACACACACACACACACACACACACACACACACACACACACACACACACACACACACACACACACACACACACATTCTTACCCTTCTCATAATCTGTCAAGCAACATTAGGCTATGACAATTACAAAAAAAAAAAAAAAAAAAAAAAATCAATTTCGAATGTGATAAAGATAGCGGACAAATCAATGTCGATGGTATAGAAAAAAGACAACAACAACAACAAAAAAAGAAGAAAAAAAAGGCAGAGAAAACCGAGTTTTTCTACAGAATGCTAATTTCGAATGAACTAAAGTTTACACAATATTGTGAAAAAGCAGTATAGATATTCATTGAACTGGCATCACCAAAAGGGTTCATTAGTCGACATAGCAGGAGAGCCAGACTTTCGGTAACATGATCTAAAGTGCAACTCAAGATCTGACGAGCATAGCTGACAGACAACATGGATAGAATGAAATAAATGACTCTTACAACAACAAAAAAATCAAGCAGGTTCCGATCGAAAGTTTAGGAATCTATGCAGCAATGTACAGAACGAAGGGATGAAGGGGGAGGTGGGGGGGGGGACAGGGGAGGAAAGGGGTGGTGGGGGTGGAGAGGAGGGGTAGTGTGTATACTGTTCTCTTTATCTACCAAGCTCGATTAATTTAGTTTACTGATAAATGAGATGAAAAATGTCATCCCCTTGATTTTTTTATTTATTTTTTTTTGTTTTTATTTTTATTGGCCTTTGTCTGAAAAAAAATCGAAAAAAGGACAAATACCCCTCCTCCCCCCTTCCCCCCCCCCCCCCCCCCCCCCCCCCCCCAAAAGGAAAAAAAAAAAAGAAAGGAAAGGAAAAAAAAAGAGGCAAACGGGAAGCTGCAGAACGTGCATCAAGTGTCCTGTGGGTGTCAACCCACGTACTTGTAAGGGAAAATTAGTATTGTGAGGACTATACAGCCGTATCGTCGGTTTGCTTGCAGGGAAAATCAGTCTGGAGTAAAAAAAAAATTAAAAAAAGAAAAAGTCAACAACAACAACAACAAAAAACAAACTCAAACAAAGAAAACAAACAACAAAAAAGAACAGAAAAAGGAAGAAAAAAAAAAAGGCGTGTGTGTGTGTGTGTGTGTGTGTTGTTTGTGTTGTGTGTGGGGGGGGGGGTGTCTGACTGGAATTTCCTCAGACTGTCAGTTGAAATTTTGCACAACAAGCTGTTGTGAGGCTATCAACCCAGCGGTTGTGATGGCTGATGACTGATGGGGTACACCACCAAACTACTTTACTTACTCTGCTACTGCGGGTCCCACCACCACCACACCAACTTCACTTTTCCTTAGCCCCTCTCTCTTTTCCCCCCCCCCCCCCCCCCCCCCACTCTCTTCCCCTTCCCCCCCAACCCCTCCCCCCCCCCCCACCCCCCCATCGCACCCACAATTGGCGTACGCCCATTGTAAATATTGCCTTTCCTCCCCCCCCCCCCCCCCCCCCCTACTCTACACCAATCGTCCATCCATGAAAGTGGCTGCGATTCATTATACGACATAGGGGACGTTACTATGTTTAGTTTGGTGCTGAACAGAGGGGAAAAAAAAAAACCCTTTATAATCTTTGACGTTTACAGACAATATCTGATTCACTTATGTTGATGATGAAATGGATTTCACATGGACAAAAACTGCTATAGATTCTAGAGTATAAACTTCCATTCTGGTTTTTCGTCCCTGGCTCTTTAAATTAATAAATATGTCGAGCCACGTGATTCGCCAAAATTCTGTAAACCTCCTTTCGATTGGTAAAAACCCCCAAGAAGTTGTGCCTGAGCCTAGAATGGGCGGAAGAAGTAAACCACTCTCCAATCAAAATTCCACCTTTGATTGGAGAGTGTCCTCCCCTCGTCGTTCCATCTGTTTTCCAAAAGGGGATTGCATTTATTTTAATCAAATTAAATAGCATAAAAATGTAAAAGTAAACGCAGATGTTTAAACATGTAAGTTAAATAAATTTTCGAATTTATTATTATAACTATTGGCCATACTAGCTGGTCATTTAACACTGAGAACAAAAATTACACCAACTTTACCCCCTCTTCTAAAAATAAAAATAAAATGAGTTCGTCTCCGGGTATGGAATCGACCATGACTTTACCCCTTCAACACGTAAGTTGCACCAGATGCTCTGTTGGGAGTGATAGTTTCACATTCGCCTTCCACGAACCGTCTGACACGACAACGTCCGATCATGTCCAGTCCCACAGTCTGCGTACTTAGATCCTTGGCAGCGAAATGGTGAGTTGACAATGCATATTAGAAATTTGTTCTTGCATGTGCCTTTGTAAAAATCTTTGAGACAATGTGTGTCAGTGTGTGTCACAGTGTGACGGTCGAAAGCTTTCGGAATTGGTCGTTGAGTTCCTGGCCGTCTACAGTAGTGTGTCACCTCTAAGGAGGCATAGCAAGTGCCCAAAGAATGATTAATAAGTGGAAGTTAATCATTTTGATTTCTTGGATCACGACCATAGGCACCTGCCCGTGATTGTCGTTGCAGAAACTTGGCCCTCATCATCATCAACATCATCATGATGCTAGTTGAGTCATCGATGTAAGTGATTCAGTGATTGATACCCAACGAACAGAAAATCTTTAAATGATATCGTCGGAGGGGGGGGGGGGGGGGGGGGGGGGGGGGGGTGTTAGAAACGGGACGTTGATTAGAAACACTTTTTTTCCTCTTCTAAGGTAACGGCCAACAAGAACCACACGGTTGCAGCAAAACAAGGACTCCGTTCTTCACTTGGGAGTACTTAGTGTAGCTGGCTCAGTAGGCCTACTACTCTCCCCCCACTAACCTACTCAGCATCATGGCCTCATTTTCATATATTTTAGACACCTTTTCTGTAGTATATGGAGACTTAGATCGCATTGTGTTGATGCTGCTTAGAATTTGCGATTAAGTGCGTACCTTTCAACCAGAGTTACAGGACAAATCACTTTCAGCACTGTGTGTGTGTGTGTGTGTGTGTGTGTGAATTTCATGCTAGCATGTTTTATTTTTGACCTGAGACAATGATCAGTTGTACTGTAATCGTATAGACCTGTAAGTGTAATGTCAGTTATAGAATACTGGTTGCAAAGCTAGAATACTTTAGTTTCATTTCTTTTTTTTTTTTTTTTTTTGTTTGTTTGTGTTGAGTGCTGGTTCCAGGGAACTGAGTCATTTTGTTGGTACTGCTATACTAGTGGTTTTGCAGGGTTCTACAGCAAACGGAACAAGTCTAAATACCATTAATTTTCAAGTGGGTATGCTGCATCATGCCTGTTCATGGTCCAAATCCAAATTTCCAATCCTATGCTTAGTGTGGCACTTTTTACATAGTCAGTATGCTAGGTCAACTAAAAGCAAAGTTGGACGTCATTCATTGGTTCAACACTGGTTCAAATTGAAAGCAGCTCTTTTTATTTCTCCAATGATAACTGTGCAGCCAGCAGGTTTACGTCTTTTCTTGGTTGTAGATCAGAGCACGTCTGCGGGGGGGGGGGGGGGGGGGGGGGGGGGGGGGGGCCAACAAAAATCAGTATTTTCTCCATAGCACACCCAAGACATCACGGACTCTGACAGGCTGTTGAAAGAGTAGGTTTGAGTCTCCTGTCACTTTGGTGGATTTGTATCATACCTGGTGCATGTTTCAGTGTACATCTGCATGTTGTCAGAGTTATCTTTCTCTGGGCTGGTCCTGACGGCTGGCTGTTGAAGGCGGTGTAGGGTAGACCAGTGGTGGACCAGTTTGCCAAAATTTAGTATGATCATGATTTTTTTTTTTTTTTTTTTTTTAATTACTCTCGTTTTGATGTGTGATTTCTTGTGCAGTCTGTGTGTTAGAAATTCCTGCAGACATGGTGTGATTTTCGAAGCTTAATGCCGCCTGACTAGATGGGGATTCAGCAAGTTAAAAAGTGCCTCAGCTATCACTTGTTCACATTTTTATAACACTTGTAGTATGATGACACCATACCCAAAGGTGATTAATTTCTATTGTCCAGAACTCGCATAGCACAAGGTCGACCTGCACCAACCAGACACACAGACAACAGCAGTTCCCCATGTAAGAAACAAACTTTTGAACTATTTGCATGGAATATTTTTTTTTTACTCAAGGCATGTTTTCATACAAAATATTGAAGATCTTATGGACTCCCAGTTACTTTTTCTTCTTACAAGATGGCCTCAAACAGGGCTAGCCAAATCCGTCCAGTGTGTAACGGCTGCTCCTCATGGAGCCTACAAAGATTTTCTTCAGTAATTTGGGGGGGGGGGGGGGGGGGGCAGTTTATTATTTCGGAGCCGACCTCAGGTCAAATTAATAACCAAATCTGTCCTTGTGCTGTCTGGAAAATCAAACCAAACAAACGAACCAAGGAAAAGTTGTTTGTCTTCGTTAAACTCAAGAGGGAAATTCCTGAAAAAGAAAAGAAACCATGAATTTAATCTTGTTTTAAATCTGTTGATAACATACGTTTGGTTCCGATGCGTATCCTTTTTTTTTTTTTTTTTTTTGTTTCTATTATACCAAGGTATTGCCTTCTCTCTGCTTTATTTGATAGTACCTGTGTTATTCTGTGACTCGCAGTGTTTTGCATTTTAATTTGATATGCCCGTGGTTTCTGTGCCACACATTGTTTTGCATTTGAATTTGATGGGCCCTTTGTTATTCTGTGACTCTCTCAGTGTTGTGCATTGTAATTTGATAGTGATGTCCTTGATATGTGATTATAAGCATAAAATGGTGAATCAGCGTGTTTGGGTAATGCGTAGGGCAGACGTCTCGCTGAGTGTAGCCACGAGACCTCTTCTCAAATGTCTCATTAATGATCTTTGATGTCAATTCTATCTATTATTATATATTCTATATCATCGCTTCAATCATGGCATAGTTGTGGTCTCAAAACTTAGCGGGATGTGGTGTAGTGTACTGGGACTAGTCGCACGCTGTAGAGCAGTGACGCCCTCCTTGCTGAAATGGTGAATCCACTCTTTTCATTCAGTAGCACTCACTGTAGTATATATGCCAGGTTTTGTCTTCTGTGTCTCTGGTGCAAAGGGATAAGAGGGTGAATTTAACCTTACGGCTTAACAATCCTTCTCTTTTCTATTTGGGGGCAAAGGGCTCTATATAAGCGGGTGAATTTAACTTTAACAAGACTTAACAATCATTCTCTTTTCACTTTGGGGAGCCGAAGGGATAAGAGGGGGAATTTAACATTATCAAGATTCACAATCCTTCTTTTTAATAACTTGCAAAAATATTTATGTGTTGTAAAATTACTCATATCATAACCGCTTATTCCAGATGTCCAGGAGGTTTTGGCACACTTCTTGATACTCTGGAACGGATTGTCTTGGAAGTGTTTTCATAGGTCAGGGCAGAGGTTTTTCTACCCTCGAGCAAGAGTGGTGAAGTTGAAATGTTGCATGTCAAATTGTTCTGGATTGATAGCAGTGAAGTGATTGAGCAGCAACTCCTAATTAATTTCATGTTTTTGCATCTGTTTGGTGGCAGGGGGGGGGGGATATTGATTTAAAATTATACTCGGTGGCCAGGACTGGTGTTACTGTGAAGTAAGACCTGGCAAGGCTACTTCATCAGAAGCAATGGCCATTGTAGGACACACCTTCTTGCAGTCATTTTAAACGTAGGGAGGACTCGCTGTGACTAGTGGCAGACCACCCTTAGCACCGTTGAAACTCTGAAATTTCTGATTCCTTTTTTTCTTTTTTTCATCTTTTTTTCTGCCCTTCAGGCACTTGGCTATAGAATTTAGGGCGTGATATTTCTTGGCATTTTCCATTTTAAAAAAACAAAAATCCGCATTGTTTGTCAAAGTTCTCTGGAAAGAATCATATGCATTAGGGGGATGCCGAAATCTACCGAAATTTTAGCACAAATGATGGGCCAGTTCACTCCCAACAAATGGAACATTATTTGGAGAGATATCAAACTTGATATGCTTATGAAAATCAGCCAGGAAGGTGCACTCCACTCGTTAAGAAGAATAACTGGCATGACTGCATCTCTAGTTGATCTTATGGCACATACATTGTATACTCACTATAACCTATCACCACCACATCTGGTGGTCGGGGCCATGGGGCCATGATTTGTGGACTGTACACTACCGATAGGACATTGTTGTTGGAGCTTCATTTGGGTAAATTGATAACGTTTTCCTCTGCCACTTTTGTAGTACTATACTCAGCGCATCTCCTATCAAAAGGGTTAGTATTGGGCAAAGTTCTCTGTGTACCTTCTCGGAAGTTAATGCTTTTGTGCATGAACTCGGGGACATGGTCTCCTGGCAGGAGGATTGGCATACACAGACGGATAACAAATCTTTCAGATCTGTCCAACCTTAAGGAGTTCCTCCATCTAATCTGGTGGTCGTAAAAGATGCGCCGCTGCACATGGCCTCTGTTATTTTACCCATTCCTACCTTTTAAAGAGTGAAGAGCTGTGGTGCATTTCATGTCATGTGCCACTCACAATGCAAAACCTGTTCTTCTGGCGTGCTGGGGACATTGCACGAAGTGAGAATAAGCATTATACGGCCGATTCCTGAAAACCTTGTTCAGAGATGTCCCGCGTGACGCGATCTTTGAGTTTTTTGAACGGGATCATACTTTTCATCGGATCTGAGTTTTTACAGTGTGTGAAGGGTCTCCGGACGCTCCCCTCGTTATTAAAAATATGATTTTATATTCAGGGGATGCAGGGGGTTATAGCCAGAAGATTTACGCTCTTTTCACAACAAAATGCGCTCTCGCATAGGCACACGCACACGCTGTCACTCACATCTGGGCCCGCACAAAGGTGACGGGAAACCAAGAACATTTCATAGAAAATAATCAACGTTTATTAATTGACTCCGAGCCCACGTTCACTACACACTACAAATATCGTATATACAAACAATGTTAAACAGCATACAGAAATTTCTAAAACGCATCCTGTTCTTCCCCCCATTGATTCTTACATAGCCAGGCAAAGACAATATTCACTATTCCGGTTTGCAATTATAAACAGAAGAGCATGAAGGACCATAACGTGCCAGCTTCCTTGGTTGACCGTCAGTTTTCTCTCCCACTGTACGACCACGAGCTGAAGCTGCCACACCGTTGTGTCTCCGATTGGCCAAATCCCCGTTGGGGGGACACTGGAAGTAGCTGAGTCGCACCTCACACCCGCGTCTCCCTGGACTCCAAGTTACTTCGGCCTCTCCACGGCAATAAAGGGCTCCTGGTCTGCCTCTACCATCAGGTCTTCTCCTGGCTGCAAACTACCCACGTTGGTCTGGCAGCTCCCCTGTCTAGGCCCCAACAGGTTAACACGTCTTGCTGTCGACGTCCCACACGGGAGACAATTCTTTCGAGTCGGCTCCGAGCTACAAGCAACCTCCACTGTCATACGTCCGACCCAGGGACAACGAGGCGGACAGTAACCTTGCTTCACGCTGTATTTTCTTGAGCCCTCGGCAAGACGGGCGAGTTCACTTCCCCTTAAGTGAGTCACTCTGGTTTTCAAGCACCTTATATTCGTTTCAAAGAAAAGAGAGAACGAGGTGTAACTGGCTCAACCATGGACTCACTGGCACACAACTCATCACACGATTTGTACAAAGTAAATCCCACGTTATTATTTTTATTCCCCAATGGAATCACTAGTCACTACACACACACACACGCACAGTGCTAGCGCCAAACAAAGACTTGGGCACCAGTGGGTTCCAGCATGACTCCTATTCAAAACTCATGTTCGATTTCCCCGAAGCTTACCCATTGTACAAACAGCCTGGACTTCTCTACAGGCAAGACTGAGGTTCAAGTATTTAACTACTCTAAGATAACAAGGTGGCGAATCAACCAATAGCCGAAGCTTCCATTCATTCCTCAGAACGGGCCGACTGAATGGTCGCTGTACTCTGCCTGCAGGTGACGGTCCTACCGTGACGGTCACTGATCGATGCCTTTCTGTCCGGCCCACTGGAGGCCCAGTGGAATAGCCAGCCAGTGGTTCGGGACTGGACACTCCTGTACCCAGGACCGGCATGTTCGGAACTCTCGTCACTATCCCTCGGACATGCGAATCACTTCCAGCATTCTCCCTCCTTCAGTATACGACTCAGGGTATCCCCCTGGTGATGCCTGAATGCCCACACTTTGAAGTCCAAGGAACGTGTCACCAACAACAGCAACTACCTTAATTTGCCTACAATGCTCGAGAACATTGGCGACTCATGACCACCCCCGTACCTAAAGACTGTTGTTCCAATCAACATTTCATTCCAGGCCGAATGTTCTCCAATTGGATATAAAACAAACTCAGTTGCATGGTAGGTCGATATAACGTACTACCTTAAGCTTTAAAACCATCCCGTCCATCAACCATCTCTAACATGGATAATTTGTACCCAATTAAAACCAATAGATCAATCAGTAATCAAAGATCCACTCTGTGGTCAGTCATCGCGGTGCACAACATTTAACCTTATACTGGTCACATATAATCAAGACTCTCTCTAGCGTTAGCTATCACATGTCATACATGTTACTTAATCATTCATTCACTTCTAATAAATAACACCACCATGATTACACCCGAGATTCAAAATTTAGAGTGTGTGGCCCCAGCCCCCCCCCTCACTCAAAATCAAATTCAGGCGTGTGGCCACAATCCACAAGGACAACATTCAATTCCAGGCGTGTGGCCAGCATACGTAAACATCAATCAAATTCAGGGTGTGGCCACATTCTGTCTCACGGTCTCACACACCAATAAGCAAATCAAAAATTCATCCTGATGTCTCAACTTAAGTTCCATTTTATGAGCCCGTGACAAACAACATGAGCAAACAGATATCATAGCAAATCATAAATCAAAAACGTGAAGAATGTACTGATCCGCGCCATAATGGGCAATGAACAAAAGCACCACATAGGTAAAACATATATCAGAAAATGTAAAAATACCATGAACCTAAGCTCAACCCGCCCTATATGGAATCAAAATCAATAACATTAACTGGCCAGCTACTTTTTGACACAGTAGCTGTCCGCAACAGCGATAGCTCACACCACCACCACCACAACAGCAAGCCGTAGGCCTTGCTCCTACCATGTTCTACTTCTGTTGTTCCACTTACAACAGCAAGACATGGAGATATCACTCCATACCTTGACCTACTCCTGCTCTCATTCTGACGCCGTTTGTGGCTCGCCCAATGTCCTGGAAGCAGAAGTTAGCGCATTTCCGGATTTACACGAGAGTCCAGCACACCTTTCACTCGTTTAGTCCTTAAAGGAGGCACGTTGTGAAAAATCTGCGCGATCCTCTTCTAGGCCTGTCGCACCATGCACTGCGCGTCGTCATTCCCCTTTTCAAAATGTATGAGATGATCCTCACCATCTTATCCGAAACCAGATTTCCTTTCTCTGTGGAATTCCTTGGTTCGAATCCCACTCGTTGGCTATGCCACTACTTGTGAGCCTTCTTTTCGTTCTCCTTTTTTCCCACATGGCTCGTCTGCTCCTGGGAGGGACTATCTTGCATTTCCTAACGATAGCTGGTCTTCCTTGACCTTCCGTGCCATGCATTATTACTGCTCCCGGTAACCCAGCTGTGTTCAGTTTACTCTGTGGTCCATGTGGCTCCGACCTGGGTAGCCACCGTGGCTCCTACATTTCTGACTCCCATGGCATCGCCCAACATCCTTTTGAAAACACCCATAGGCCTACCTCCATGGCTACGTTACCGCTACTACGACCAATTTCATGGTCCATGCACCACCACCCATGGCACCTTCATGGCCTTCACTAGCTCACTGCTAGCGTGGCGCCTGTGCACTCACCCTGGTTTCTGTTTACTTTCCTACCCTTCACTGCCCTTGCATTCCCCATTGACTGGCCGCCTGGCTAGGCTTCAGGGTGATATACTACCCCTAACACAGTGGATAGGGAAGATTGTTTTGCCACTGCTGCAGAGAGAGTACTCTGGACAAACTCTGACTCCCACTTTGACCAGGGCCCAAAGGTAGCGATTAATTTTCTACATCTGCATATCGCAAACGCAGGTGGTTTCCCCGGTATAGTCTGTCTCTCTCACCAAACGGGCTCTACATTGCCCGCTAGAGTCAGTCATGTATCTAATAAGCAGGTCACGGCTTTCCGTTTACTATGCCCTAGTAGTTGGGGGTGGTACTCTTGGCCTTGCTGTTGAATTGTATCAACGGCAAACACGGAATGTATTCGCAGTCGCTCCATTCCTTGGCGATATGACCCTCTCGTCCACATTTGAAACATGTGTGCGTTTCACTCTAACAGTCTCTTGTGTCCCACTGTTGCTTGGGACTTCGAATGCGTTTCTACTGCGGTCTCGCTCCTGTTTGTAGGGAGTCGGCGAATCACTCCTGACTGTGTGGTCTGGGCATTACGGTCGACTGGGTTCGATCCCTCGCCATTAACGTGATCGATGGGCAGATTTCATATGTCTGCCAACTTTCATAAACTCCTCTAAACTTCCTAATTCTCTTTCCGCCACGAACATGTGAGATCCTTCGAACACGTGGAGAGGAATTTGCTCCTGACGATCTCTCCCTCAAAGATCAAATGTTTGTTCAATGTTTCTAACCTTATCCATTTGTCCAACGAGAGCCTAAGCCGATAAAGATAAACTGTTACGTGCGGTTCTCCTGATTTACGAACGGTTTCTCTGAACACTTTCCTATATCTCTCGGCGGTTAACCTTGATTCCTCTGAAACAAAGCATCGCGCACCGGACCATAATCTGTTGTTTTTCGGTGGTAAAGCAGAAAAAAGCATCCCTAGCTTGGGTGTCAGCCAGCGCCGACAAATTTGTGGCCCACCGTTCTTTCGGGTAAGCCTGATCTTTAGCATCCTTTCAAATTGCGAAATGAAAATCTCTAAATGGTGGATTATCATCGAACCTTGGCCTATTGATGAAGGGACTGACATTTGTGTGCAAAGTTCACTTGGGTTTTGCGTCACGTCCCGATTCTTCTCCAATTTTATTTTTTCTAATCACACTGCCTAATCTTCTCTCTTTCTCTATCCTCTTCTTTCCTCCTTCTCCCTTTCTCTTCTCTTTCCCGTTCTCTTTCTCTTCTTCTTTTCCCGTCTCTTTCTCTCTCCTCTCTTTCCTGTTCTCTATCCTCTTTTCCGTTCTCTTTCTCTCTCCTCTTTTTCGTTCCCTTTTCTCGCTCTTTTTCCCGTTCTCTTTTCTCTCTCCTCTCTTTTCCCGTTCTCTCTCCTCCTTTTCCCGTTCTCTTTCTCTCTCTCCTTTCCCCGTTCCCTTATATCTCTCTCTTTTTCCCGTTCTTTTCACTCTCCTCTCTTTCGTTCTCTCTCCTCTTTTCGTTCTCTTTTCTCGCCTTTATTCCGTTCTCTTTCTCTCTCCTCTTTTTACCTTTTTTCTTTTCTCTCTGTTTCTTCCGTTCCCTTTGGTATGTTCTGGGCCTCGATTACACGGGGCCAGTTTTCCTCTACATATGCCTTCAGTTCCGAGACCCTTCCAGTCCTAAAGTTTTCGCCTTTATGAAGTCCCATCTTTTCAGCGGACCCATTGTCTTCAGCACCCCCTTCAGTCGACATTCTGAAAGCTATCTAACCTCGAATAGCTAGGTAACACCACGTAACAAGCGAGATATCCACACGATCACTTGTTAATAAGCGATCAAATAGTTGTGCTACACACAATCAACTCAACAGCAACAAACTCAAGCAAATTCAAATACAAGCCCCAGTCATTGAAAAAAAAATAAAACAATCAACACAGGCCCAAAGTCTTTCCAGGAAGAAAAAAAAACAAATCTAGGTTTCACAATTACATTTTTCATATCCCTTGTAATTTTGAACACAACCCAGAAATCAAAATCATATGGCTCATTTATGTTCATCCCAGACGACAGTCCCCAATTTGTGAACGGGTCTCGACGCTCCTGTTATAAAAATATGATTTTCAATTTTCAGGGATGCAGGGGGTTATAGACAGAAGAATTTTAGCTTTCACAACCAAAATGCGCTCTCGCTAGGCACACGACTCTGTCACTCACATCGGGCCGCACAAAGGTGACGGGAAACCCTATAAAATTATCATAAATAGAAAATAATCAACTTGTATTCACTTGACTCCGAGCCCCACCCGTCACTACACAATACAGAATATTGTATCATACAAACAATGTAAACAGCACATACAGACAATTTCATATATCGCATCCGGTGCTTCAGTGATTCTTACTTAGCCAGGAAGAAATATTCCACTATTCCGGTTTGCCACACTTATAAACTTAAGAGCAATTAAAGCGTCCTAACTTTGCCAGCATTCTTGGTTGACCGTCAGTTCTTCATCCACTTGTACGACACGAGCTGCAGCCTGCCACACCGTTGTGTCCTCCCGATTGGCCAAAGCCAGTTGGGGGGTATGCACGTAGCTGGAGTCGCACCCTCACACGAGTCTTCCCGGACTCCACGTACTTCGCCCTCTCACGGAAAAGGGCTCTGTCGGCCTCTCCACAGGTTTCTCTGCTGCAAACACCCCACCGTTGTCTGGCAGCTTCCCTGTCTAGGCCCCAACAGGTTAACACGTTCTTGCTGTCGCCGTCCCCACACGGGAGACCACTTCTTCTCGTCGTGGCTCCGAGGCTACAGCACCCTCCACTGTCGTACGTCCGACCAGGAGACACGAAGGGACAGTAACCTCTAGCTTTCCCGCTGTATTTTATTGAGCCCTCGGAAGACGGATGCGGTGCACCGTCCCCTTAGAGAAGTCCACTCCTGGTTTTCCAAGCACTTATTTGTCGTTCGCAAAGATAGAGAGCACCGAGTTTAACCTGGCTCAACCAATGGAGATCACTGGGCCCACACCACATCAACGATTAGTACCAATAAATCCAAAGTTATTTTTATTCCCCAATGGAATCACTAGTCACCTACACAACCCACACACCACAGCTGGCTACGCCAACCAAGACTTGGGCACCCAGTGGTAATGATTTGACCTTATTCAAATCATGTTCGATTCCCCGGAAGCTACCCCTTGTACAAAACGGCCTGGACTTTCTCTACAGCCAGGACTGAGGCTTCAAGTATTTCCTACTTATAGATAACAAGGTGCGAATCCTCAATTGGCCGAAGTCTTCATCTATGCTCTGAAACAGGACAACGACTGAATGGTCGCTTACTCTGCTGCAGCTGACGGTCACCTACCGTGACGGTCACCTGACCGATTGCCTTTCTGTCCGGCCCCCTGGAGAGCCCAGTGAATAGCCAGCCAGTGGTCGGACTGGACATCCTGTACCCAGGACGGCAAGTCGGCAACTCCTCGTCACTATCCCTCGGACATGCGAAACACTTCCCAGCACTCTCCCTCCTTCAGTATACGACTCCAGGGTATCCCCCCTGGTGATGCCTGAATTTTTTCCCCACACTTGAAGACAAGGAACGTGCTCCCAACAACAGCAACTAACTTAATTTGCCTAAATGCTCGAGAACACCTTCGGCCGATCATGGACACAGGGGAAAGTTTTTTAACAAACTTTCGGATGTTTTTTTTAATGTATTTTAAAGAATTGTGTGATGAATGACTTGTGAGTTGATTTAACGTGGTGAAGCCCTGATATGTCGGGGGGGGGTGTTAAGAATCGAAGGCCGTTGATTAGAGACACTTTTTTTTTCTCTTCTTAGGTTAACGGCCAAAGAACCAGACGGCCCGTGCAGGCAAAACTAGGACTCCGTTCTTCACTTGTAGTACTTCGGGTAGGCTGGCTCAGTACTACTCTTCCCACTAAACCCTATGAGCATCATGGCCTCATTTTCAAATTTTTTAGACACCTTTTCGTTTTTATGGAGACTAGATCATTGTGTTGATCCTGTTTTAAAATTTGGATTAAGTGCCTATTTTTAAAACCAGATTTTTCAGTAAAAAATCACTTCCCCTTTGTGTTGGTTTTTGGTGTGGTGTGTGTGGTGTTGTGTGTTTGTTAAATTTTCGATACCCTAGCTTTTTTTTCATTTTGAATAACAATGTAGATGTCTGAAATGTTTGACCTGTAAGTGTAATTGTCGTAAAAATGGTTGCAAAGTAAATAAATAGTTTCTTTCTTTTTTTTTCTTTTTTTTGTTTTTGTGTTGAGTGCGGGTTCCGGGGAACTGATTCATTTTGTTGGTACGCTACTACAAGGGGTTTGGGGGTTACATCAAAGAAAAAGTTCAATCTTTAAATTTTAAAGTAGGTTGCCTGCTCATCCCTGTTTTGGTAAAATCAAATTTAATCCTTTGTTTATAGGGTTTTTTATTAGTCAGAGCTAGGTCACACAAAAGCAAAGTCGGGTCATGCTCATCGGTTAAACTGGTTAAAATTGAAAGCAGCCTCTTTTTATTTTCAAGTAATGTGAGAAAAGGGGGTTTACAGTTTTTCTGGTTGTAGAAGGGGGGGGGGGGGGGGGGGGGGGGGGGGGGGGGGGGGCACAAAAATCATTTTTTTTCCCAATAGAAAACAAGACACTCCGACTCTGCGTGTGGAAAAAAGGGTTTTTTGATTTCCCCTTCAATTTGGCGGATTGTAAACCCTCCCCGGGACTTTTTCAGTGCATCTGCATTTGTCATTTATCTTTTGGGGCGGGTCCTAAACCTGGCTGTTGAAAGGGTTTGGGGGTAGAAGTTGGCCTTTTTCCCCAAAAATTCCTAGTTGATCACAAATTTTTTTTTTTTTTTTTTTTTTTTTATTACTCTTTTTGATGTGTATTTTTTTGGCATTTGTTGTTGAAATTCGCAGCTGGTGTTTTTCGAAGCAAACCCCCGCTGATGGGATTCAAAAAGTAAAAAGGCAGCTTTCACTTGTTCCATTTTTATAAACTGTAGTAGTGCCACAAAAAAGGTGATTAATTTCCTTTTGCAGCCGCCTGCCCCAAGGCGAAGAAAACCAACCCCCAAAGAAAAAAGAGTTCCCTGAAAGAAACAATTTGAACTTTTGCATGAAAATTTTTTTTTTACTAAAGGGATGTTTTCAATACAAATTTTGACAGTTTTTCATGGACTCCCATTACTTTTTTCTTTTTACAAGAGGCCCTCAAACGGGTACCCAAACCCCTTCATCCCAAAACCCCCTGATCCCCAGGCCCCTACAAAGTTTTTTCTTCAGTAATTTGGGGGGGGGGGGGGGGGGGGGAATTTTAAAAAACGGAGCCCCCTGGGTCAAATTAAAACAAACTGTCCTTGGCCCTTTGGGAAATCAAACAAACAAACGAAAAAAAGGAAAAAAAGTTTGTTTGTTGTCTAAACCGGGGAAAAAACCCCTTAAAAAAAGCTAATTAAAACCTGTTTTAAATCAGTTGATAACTCAGTTTGGTTTTTGGTCACCCTTTTTTTTTTTTTTTTTTTTTTGTTCTATCATACAGGGTCATCCCTTTCTTTTTGCATTTTAATTTGTACCCCCGTGTTTTTCGGGACTCGCAGTGTTTTGATTTTAATTTGATATGCCCGGTTTTTGTGACACATTGTTTTGCATTTAAATTTTTGATGCCCCCCTGTATTTCTTAAATCTTGTTGTGCTTTTAAAATTTGAAAGTGACTGTCCTTGAGATGGATTTTATACCCAATAAAGGGAATCGCGTTTTGGGGCTAAGCGTGGCAGACCGCTGAGTCGTGCCCGAACCCCTTTTCTTCTTTGTTCATCAAATGATCTTTGTTGTCAATTATATAAAATATATATAATATATCCATCAGTTTCCAAATCATGCAATGGGTCTAAAATTAGGGATGTGGTGTTGAAGGCTATCCGCACGCAGTGACGCCCCCTTGATGAAACTGGGAATCACTCTTTTCATTCATAGCACTACTGTAGTAATTGCAAGTGTTTTCGTGTTTTGGGGGAGCAAAGGGAAAAGGGGTGAATTTAACATTAAAAGGGTTAAAAAACCTTTCTTAAATTTGGGGGAAAAGGGATAAAAAAGGGGTGAATTTAACTTTACAAGACAACAATCTTTCTTTTCAATTTGGGGGCGGGAAAAAGGGGGGGGGAATTTAAACAAAAAGACTTAAAACCCTTTCTCTTTTAAATATTTGAAAAAAAAATTTTTTATTTTCTGTCAAAATCTCATTCTAACAGCTTTTTCCCAGATGTCCAGGGTTTTGGCAAATTCTTGATACTCTCGAAAAATTTGTTTTGGGGAAATTTTCATGGCTCAGGGAAAAGGTTTTTTACCCTCGAGAAAATTTGGTAAAGTTAAAACAGTGCATGTCAAATTGTTCCAGGAATGAATATGCAGTGAAGTGTTTTGAGCAGCAACCCCTTTAATTTCAGTTGCATCATGTTTGGGGGGGCAGGATTTTGATTTAAAATTATACTGGTGAAGGACGGTGTACTGTGAAGAAAGACATGGCAAGGCCCTACCACTCAAAAGCAATGCCTGAAGGACACAACATTCATGCAGTCATTTTAAACAGTAGGGACTCGTTTGGGGACTGGGTGGCAGCCCCACCTTAGCAATTGAAATCTGAAATTTCCTGTTCTTTTTTCTTTTTTTTCTTTTTTTCTCCCCCTTCACGCAAACAGCATAAAATTTAGGATAAATTTTTCTCGGGCATTTTCCCCATTTTAAAAAAAAATCAAAATTTGGTTTTAAAATTTCGGGAAAAAGAATATAAGCTTAGGGGATGCGAAACTCACAGAATTTTTTAGCAAAAAATGTGGGCCTTTTCACTCCCCCAAAAAAGGGAACATTTTTTGGAGATATAAACAGGAATGCCTTTATGAAAATCCCAGGAAAAGGGATCCCCCTCTTTAAAAGAATAACTGGAATACTGCATCTCTAGTTGATTTTTATGGCACATAACTAGTCTACACTAAACTATCCCCCCACCACTTTGGGGGTTTCCCGGGGCCCAAGGGGCCCATGATTTGGCGTACCACTACCAGTAGGCATTGTTGTTGGAGTTTCCCTTTTGGGAAAAATTTGATTAACGTTTCCTCCCTTTTTGCGTATAAACTCACGCCTCTCCTTAAAAAGGGTTTAGTTGCAATTCTCTGTGTCCCTTTCTGGAAGTTAATGCTTCTGGCATGAACGGGACAGGTCTCTTGGGCGGGGAGGATTGGAATACACAGACGGATAAAAAACTCTTTCAGATCTGCCCAAACCCTTAAAGGATTTCCCTCCCATCTACTCGGTGGCTAAAGATGCCCCGCAACTGGCCTCTCGATTTTACCATTCCTCCCTTTTAAAGAGTGAAGAAGCTCCGGGGTGCTTTCCCAGTCATGTGCCACTCAAAAATGAAATTTCTTCGGAGTGCTGGGACTTGCACGTGTGAGACAAAGATTTTAGGGCAGATTCCATAAAAACCTTGTTCAAGATGTCCCCGTGAGCGATCTTTGAGTTTTTAAAAGGGGATAAATACTTTTCTGGGATTGGTTTTTACTTGTGAGGGTTTCCCCGCGCCCCCCCCTGTTATTAAAATATGATTTTCATATTCAGGATGCAGGGGGTTAAAGACAGAAGAAATACGTTTCAAACCAAAAGCGCTCTCGCATGGGCCACGCACTCTGTATCAATGGGCCCCCCAAAAAGGGAGGGGAAAAACCAAAAACATTCATAGAAAATAATAAACTTTTATTCAACTACCCCGCCCCCCCCCACCCTCCTACACTAAAATACTGTTCTACAACAATGTAACAGCATACAACAATTTTATAAATGCACCCCCTGTTCTTCATGTTCTTCTCCGGAAAGACAAATTTCCCACATTCGGTTTCACACTATAAAATGAAGAGCAATAAAGGTCCATAACTTGCCAGCATTTCCTTTTGCCGTTTGTTTCTCTCTCCCACTGTACCCCGAGCTGAAGCTGCCACACCCTTGTGTCCCCCCCGATTGGCCAAATCCCATTGGGGGGGCACGGCAACGAGTTTATCGCACCCTCACACCGAGTCTCCCGGACTCCACCGTCTTTGCCCTCTCACGGAAAAGGGGTTGTGGCCTCTCCCAAGGTCTTCTCTGGCTGCAACCCCACGTTTCTGGGAGCTCCCTGTCTGGGCCCCCAAAGGTTAAAAAAAATCTTGCTGTCGACCCTCCCCCAGGGGGACAATTTCTTCTCGTCGTGGCTCCCAGGGTACGCAAACCCCACTGTCATACCCCGACCCGGGGAAAAAGGCACAGTAAAATCGCTTTACGCTTATTTTCTTAGCCTCGGAAGACGGGGAGTTCACTTCCCCCAAGGATCATCCGGTTTCCAGCCCTTTTAAATTGTTCCAAAAAAAAGAACCCAAATTTAACTGGCTAACCCAAAGGAATCACTGGACCACCATCACACTTTTTTACCCAAAAATCCCCCAAATTTTTTTATTCCACCAAGGAACACTTTTACCTACAAACCACACTCCACAGCTGCTAGCGCCAACAAAAATTGGGACCCAGGGTTAATGCGACCCCCTATTCAAACTCATGTTCATTCCGAAGTACCCATTTTACAAACCCCGGACTTTTCCCACAGCCCAATGAGGCTTCAAATTTTATACCCTAAGATAAAAAGGTCGAAATCCTCAATAGGGAGCCTTCATTCATTCCCCAGAAAAGGGGTGAAATGAAAGGGCGCGTACTTGCTGCAGGCTGACGGTCACCTACCCCTGACGGTCACTGACACGATTGCCTTCTGTCCCCCCTGGAGGCCCTTGAAAAGCCAGCCTGGTCGGACTGACCTCCTTTCCCCGGACCGGAAGCGGCAACTCCTCGTCACTATCCCCCGGAAAGCGAACACTTCCAGCACTCTCCCTCCTTTATAACGACTCAGGTATCCCCCCCGGTGATGCCGTTCCCCCAGGCCCGGGGTGCTCCCCAAAAAAGCAAATACCCTTAAGCCAAATGCCGAGGGAAAATTCGGGCCCACTATGACACCCCCGTACCCCAAAAATGTTGTTCCAATCAAATTTCCCCCCGGACGAAGTTTCCAAAAGGATAAAAAAACTCGTTGCTGGGTCGATAAACTTCCCCTATCTTTTTAAAAAACACTTCCCTCAACTCTCTAAAAGGATAAGTCCCAAATTAAAAAAAAAAGATCAATAATAAACCAAAGACACTCTTTGGTCTCATACGCTGGCCAAAATTTAAATCTATACTGGGCCCCATAATCAAAACCCCTCTTCAGTTAGCTATCGGGTTTTCCAAATTTAATTAATCATTCCCTTCACTTCTAAAAAAACCACCATGATTAAACCCGATTCAAATTGGTGTGGGCCCCGCCAAACCCAAACATCAAAATCAAATTAGGTGTCCACAACCCAAGGACAAAATTCAATTCCGCGTGGGCCCCCGCCTACGTAAAATCAAAACCTTAGGGTTTGGGCCACAATTGCTCCAGGGCCCCCCAAACAAATCAAACATTCATCTGTTCACAATTAAGTACATTTTCTACCTGACAAAAACTGGCAAAAAAGTATCCGAAAAACTAAAACCATAACACTGACATGTAAGGGTCCCCCTTTAAGGGAAGCAAAAAAACCCATACGGAAAAAAAATTTTCAAAAATGAAAAATAAACAATGAACATAAACTCAACCCCGCCCTTCGGGCAATCAAAATCAAAACATAACGGCCCCCACATTATTTACACAGTAGCGTCCCCAACAATGATTGCTACCCACCCCCCAAAAACAGCACCCCGTAGCTTGCCCCCCATTGTTCACTTCTGTTGTTACACACAACAGAAAACCCGGAATATCACTCCACCCGACCTACTCCCCGCCCCCCCAAAACTTGACCGCCCTTTGTGGGTCGCCAATAGTACCGGAGCAGATAGTTTGGCATTCCGGCTTTTCAAGGGTACACACCTTTCAAGTTTAAAACCCTTTAAAAGGGGCCGGAAAATTGGCGATCCTTTTACCTGTCGCCCCGCACTGCGCGCACATCTCCCCTTTTTAAATTTTATGAGATGATTCCCCCCTCACTTTCCGAACCCTTTTCCTTTTTTTGTGGAAATCCCTTTGGTTAAAACCCATCGTGGCCTATCCCCTCTTGAGAGTTATTTTCGTTCCTTTTTCCAACATGGCCGTTGCCCTGTGGTACTATTTTGGGATTTCCCAACAAGGGTCTCCCCCGACCTCTTGCCCTGATTTTTACTGCCTCCCCCTCCCAAACCCAGTCGGTTCCCTTACTCGGGTCCAGTTGGGCCCCCACCCCGAGGTCGCCCC
The DNA here is from genome assembly GCA_018398815.1 of Conus ventricosus. NCBI lineage: Eukaryota > Metazoa > Mollusca > Gastropoda > Neogastropoda > Conidae > Conus > Conus ventricosus. Next base: position 44,527 of record JAFLJL010002193.1, read on the forward strand.
CGTGGGTCCCAATTTTTTGATACCATGGAAAGCCAACAACCTTTTAACCACCAAACGGCCCCCCCATGGGCCTACGGTACCGACTACGACCTATTTCATGGTCCCTGCACCCCCCATGGCCCCTTCAGGGCCACACTAGCTCCATGCTAGCGGCGCCCTGTGCACTCCCCCGCGTTTTTTTTATTTCCCACCCTTCACTGCCCTTTTTTCCCACTTTACTGGGAGCCTGGAGGGTCAGGGTGTATACCTACCCCCCAACAAAGGGGTAAGGGGAAAATTTTTTTTCCTGCTGCAGTGGAACTCCTGACAAAATTGTCACTTTGACACGGGGCCCAAAGGGAGCGATTAATTTTTCCCTTGCTATCGCACGCAGGTGGGTTTTCCCCCTTATCTTCTCTCTCACAAAACCGGGTTTCCCCTTGCGCTGGTCTCCTGTACTAATAACAGGTCACGGCTTCCCGTTTACACGCCCTTAGTTGGTGGTGGTACTCTCCTTTTGGGTTAATTGCCAAAAGGCAAACAAAGTTTCGCAGTCCGTACATTCTTTGGGGAAAGACCTCTCTCAATTTAAAATGGCGTTTCACTCTAACATTCTTGAGTCCCCCGTTGCCTTGGATTAAATGGTTTTAACTGCGGTTCGTCCTGTTTGTAGGGAGTGGGGAATCACTCCCTGGGGGTTTGGGGTTTCGGGGCGATGGTTCGATCCCTTCATCCCTTTCGCTACTGGGCAATTCATACCTGTCGCAACTTTATAAACCCCCTAAAATTTTCCCAATTCTCTTTCCGCCCAAAAACACGTGGATCCTTCCGACAAGGGGGAGAATTTTTTCCCTTTCTTCCCCCCTCAAAGATTCAAATGTTTGTTCAAAAATTTTTAACCTTACCAAAAAAAACAGTATTTTTCTCAAAAGCAAAAAAGCACATCACACTTGCAGTGTGGAAAAAGAAGTTTGAGTCTCCCGTCAACTTTGGGTGGTTTGTATAAACCCCCCTGGGCATGTTTCAGTGTACATCGCATGTTGTCATAGTTATCTTTCTCTGGGTGGCCACACTGGTGTTGAAGGGGTGTAGGGTAGACAGGGGGGACCAGTTTGCCCAAAAAACCTATTGATCATGATTTTTTTTTTTTTTTTTTTTTTTTTTTTTTTAAACTACTCTGTTTTGATGTGTGATTTCTTGTGCATTCTGTGTGTTAGAAATTCCTTGCAGACATGGTGTGATTTCGAAGCTAATGCCCTGACTAGATGGTGATTCAGAAAGTAAAAAGTGCCAGACTATCACTTGTTCACATTTTTATAACACATGTAGTATGATGTACACACTACAAAAAGGTGATTAATTTCCTATTGTCAGACTCGCACTAGCACAAGGTCGACATGAAAACCAGACACACAGACAAAAGAGTTCCCCCATGTAAGAAACAACTTTTGAACTATTTGCATGAAATATTTCTTTTCTTTTACTCAAGGCATGTTTTCAATACAAAATATTGACCAGATCTTCATGGACTCCCAGTTACTTTTTCTTCTTACAAGATGGCCTCAAACAGGGCTAGCCCAAATCCCTTCAGTGCTGTAAAGGCCCTGATCCACATGGACCTACAAAGATTTTCTTCAGTAATTTTTTTTGGGGGAAAAAAAAAAAGTTTATTATTTCGGAGCGACCTCAGGTCAGATTACTAACAAATACTGTCCTTGTGCCCTGTCTGGAAATCAAACAAACAAACGAACAAAGGAAAAAGCTGTTTGTTTTAGTCTAAACTCGGAGGAAAATTCCTGAAAAGAAAAGAAAACATGAATTAATCCTTGTTTTAAATCGGTTGATAACATACAGTTATGGTTCGATGTGTCATCCTTTTTTTTTGTTTTTTTTTTGTTTCTATCATACACTGGTCATTGCCTTCTCTTTGCATTTTAATTTGATACGTACAGTGTTATTTTGTGACTCGCAGTGTTGTGCATTTTAATTTGATATGCCCCGTGTTATTCTGTGACACACATTGTTTTGCATTTTAATTTGATAAGTCCCGTGTTATTCTGTGACTCGCAGTGTTGTGCATTTTAATTTGATACATGCTGCGTTATTCTGTGACTCACTCACGGTGTGAAGCATGTGAGGCATACACACTCGTAACACATTGACGGACAGTGCTGCAGAGCAGTCTGCCATCGGGACAGCTGACTGACCTTGAGATGTGATAAGCCATAAAGAAAAAACTGGTGAATCAGCGTGTTGGGCTAATGCGTAGTCAGACGTCCGCTGAGTCGTAGCCACGAGACCCTCTTCTTCAATTGTCTCATTTTTGTTGTTAATTCATTTATCCATCAGCTTCAAATCATGCGTAGTGTGGTCTCAAAACTTCGCGGATGTGGTGTAGTGTATATATGGACTAGTCCCAGTCCGCATGCAGTGATGCCTCCTTGATGAAACTGGTGAATCACTCTTTTCTTCAGTGGCACTCACTGTAGTGTATGCAAGGCGTCTTCTGTGACTTCGGGGCAAAGGGATAAGAGGGTGAATTTAACATTACAAGACTTAACAATCCTCTTTTCAATTTGGGGGCAAAGGGATAAGAGGGTGAATTTAACATTACAAGACTTAACAATCCTTCTCTTTTCAATTTGGGGCAAAGGGATAAGAGGGTGAATTTAACATTACAAAACTTAACAATCCTTCTCTTTTTAATTTGGGGGCAAAGGATAAGAGGGTGAATTTAGCATTAATTACAAGACTTAAACAATCCTTCTCTTTTCAATTTGGGAGCAAGACTTAACTATCCTTCTCTTTTCAATTTGGGGCAAAGGAATAAGAGGGTGAATTTAAGTTAACATTACAAGACTTAACAATCCTTCTCTTTTCAGTTTGGGGGCACAGGGATAAGAGGGTGAATTTAACATTACAAGACTTAACTATCCTTTTCTTTTCAATTTGGGGCAAAGGAAAAAGAGGGTGAATTTAACATTACAAGACTTAA
>JAFLJL010002193.1:52500-53719 GCA_018398815.1 Conus ventricosus
AAGATTTTCAAAACAATGGGCCAGTCAGATCGTGATGATCAGCGTCTGTTGCTAATTGTTACAGTCAGTATAGGTTGAACACTAACTGCTTACATAAAAATTATGCTATTACAATACATAGTGCATAATATATATTTAGGAACAGTTCAGTGAAATCCCCCAATAACTGAGGAACAAAAATACCCCACTTTCCAGCTGCTTACCTCCCCCTTCCTCCCCCCCCCTCCCCCCCCCCCCTTCCCTTTTTCCCTATTTTCTCTCCATCCTCCTCATGTATCATATCCTGTCTTCTCCAAACCACCCTTTTTTTCTTTCTTTTTTTCACACCCACACCTTTGCACCCAATTAACAATGCAAAAAAGCAGCTGCACAGTGCAATGTCAGTAAATGAAATGACAGTGCAGTCTGAAAAGTAGCCAGAGGAGTGCTGCAGAAGATATTTATCTTTTTGTTGAACATGCACACAGCCACAGACAGACCGACGCGCGCGCGCGCACGCGCGCGCGCACACACACACACACACACACACACACACACACACACACACACACACACACACACACATTTGCACATAACTTTTGAATCATTCAGGTGTGCTGCTTTTGTGTGTTTGTGTGCGTGTGTGTGTGTGTGTGCGTACGCGTGTGTATGTGTGTGTGAGAGAGAGAGTGTGTGTCAGTCACTGTGCGTGTGTGTGTGTGTGCGTGTGTGTGTGTGTGTGTGTGTGTGAGAGAGAGAGAGAGAGTGTCTGTGTGTGTGTGCGTGCGTGTGTGAGAGAGAGAGAGAGAGAGAGAGAGAGAGAGTCACTGCGCGTGCATGTGTGTGTGTGTGTTGTGTGTGTGTGTGTGTGTGTGAATGAGCCACACAAAGAGAGTGTTTTGGTAAATGAGAGAGAGAGAGAGAAGCATACATGTATTTGAATGTGCCTGTACACATTTTTTTCTTCCATCTAATAGTCATACATGTATTTGAATGTATCTTTACACTTTTTTTCCTCATTTTAATATTCAGCGTATTTATTGTGCTTGCAGGCAGCGATGCCTACCTTCATCAGCCTTGGCCATGCAGCAGCGAGGTGAGTCCCAGTGTGTGCATTCATCTGCACCCAAACACGACACTGTAAACACGTCATGAGGCTCCGTTCGTCTGTCAGCTGGAGACAGAAAACAGTGTTGTGCCATCTACATACTGGTCTTAATTGTCTTAATATTATAATAAT
>JAFLJL010002193.1:54719-57219 GCA_018398815.1 Conus ventricosus
TTTTGCGTTTTTTCAAACCCCCCCCTTTTAACCCATTTTTTCTTGAGCCCCGTTCCCTTGGGATTAGAATGCGTTTTAATGCGGTCTCGCCTCGTTTGTAGGGAGTCGGCGAATCACTCCTGACTGTGTGGTTGGGCATTACGGGTCGACTGGTTCGATCCTTCATCCCATTACGCTGATCATGGGCAGATTCATTCCTGTCTGCAACTTTCACTAACTCTCTAAACTTCCTAATTCTCTTTCGCCAAGAAACACTGTGAGATCCTTCCGACAAGTGGAGAGAATTTGCTCCTTAACGATCTCCTCCCTCAAAGATTCAAATGTTTGTTCAATGTTTCCTAACCTTATCAACAAAATCAGTATTTTTCTCAATAGCAAACAAGCACACTCACGACTCTGACAGTGTGGAAAAAGAAGGTTTGAGTCTCTGTCAACTTTGGCTGGTATTTGTATCAACCTACCCTGGAGCACTGTTTCAGTGTACATCTGCATGTTGTCACTAGTTATCTTTCTCTGGGCTGGTCCTGACACTGGCTGTTGAAGGATGGTGTAGGGTAGACAGTGGTGGGACCAGTTTGCAAAAATTCCTAGTATGATCATGATTTTTTTTTTTTTTTTTTTTTTTTTTTTTAATCTACTCTGTTTTGATGTGTGATTTCTTGTGCATTCTGTGTGTTAGAAATTCCTTGCAGACATGGTGTGATTTCGAAGCTAATGCCCTGACTAGATGGTGATTCAGAAAGTAAAAAGTGCCAGACTATCACTTGTTCACATTTTTTATAAACACATGTAGTATGATGTACACACTACAAAAGGTGATTAATTTCTATTGTCAGACTCGCACTAGCACAAGGTCGACATGAAAACCAGACACACAGACAAAAGAGTTCCCCATGTAAGAAACAACTTTTGAACTATTTGCATGAAATATTTCTTTTCTTTTACTCAAGGCATGTTTTCAATACAAAATATTGACCAGATCTTCATGGACTCCAGTTACTTTTTCTTCTTACAAGATGGCCTCAAACAGGGCTAGCCCAAATCCCTTCAGTGCTGTAAAGGCCTGATCCACATGGACTACAAAGATTTTCTTCAGTAATTTTTTTTGGGGGAAAAAAAAAAAGTTTATTATTTCGGAGCGACCTCAGGTCAGATTACTAACAAATACTGTCCTTGTGCCTGTCTGGAATCAAACAAACAAACGAACAAAGGAAAAAGCTGTTTGTTTTAGTCTAAACTCGGAGGAAAATTCCTGAAAAGAAAGAAAAACATGAATTAATCCTTGTTTTAAATCGGTTGATAACATACAGTTATGGTTCGATGTGTCATCCTTTTTTTTGTTTTTTTTTTTGTTTTCTATCATACACTGGTCATTGCCTTCTCTTTGCATTTTAATTTGATACGTACAGTGTTATTTTGTGACTCGCAGTGTTGTGCATTTTAATTTGTTATGCCCCGTGTTATTCTGTGACACACATTGTTTTGCATTTTAATTTGATAAGTCCGTGTTATTCTGTGACTCGCAGTGTTGTGCATTTTAATTTGATACATGCTGCGTTATTCTGTGACTCACTCACGGTGTGAAGCATGTGAGGCATACACATCGTAACACATTGACGGACAGTGCTGCAGAGCAGTCTGCCATCGGGACAGCTGACTGACCTTGAGATGTGATAAGCCATAAAGAAAAAACTGGTGAATCAGCGTGTTGGGCTAATGCGTAGGTCAGACGTCCGCTGAGTCGTAGCCACGAGACCCTCTTCTTCAATTGTCTCATTTTTGTTGTTAATTCATTTATCCATCAGCTTCAAATCATGCGTAGTGTGGTCTCAAAACTTCGCGGATGTGGTGTAGTGTATATATGGACTAGTCCGCAGTCCGCATGCAGTGATGCTCCTTGATGAAACTGGTGAATCACTCTTTTCATTCAGTGGCACTCACTGTAGTGTATGCAAGGCGTCTTCTGTGACTTCGGGGGCAAAGGGATAAGAGGGTGAATTTAACATTACAAGACTTAACAATCCTCTTTTCAATTTGGGGGCAAAGGGAATAAGAGGGTGAATTTAACATTACAAGACTTAACAATCCTTCTCTTTTCAATTTGGGGGCAAAGGGATAAGAGGGTGAATTTAACATTACAAAACTTAACAATCCTTCTCTTTTTAATTTGGGGGCAAAGGGATAAGAGGGTGAATTTAGCATTAATTACAAGACTTAACAATCCTTCTCTTTTCAATTTGGGAGCAAGACTTAACTATCCTTCTCTTTTCAATTTGGGGGCAAAGGAATAAGAGGGTGAATTTAAGTTAACATTACAAGACTTAACAATCCTTCTCTTTTCAGTTTGGGGGCACAGGGATAAGAGGGTGAATTTAACATTACAAGACTTAACTATCCTTTTCTTTTCAATTTGGGGGCAAAGGAAAAAGAGGGTGAATTTAACATTACAAGACTTAACAATCCTTCTCTTTTCAGTTTGGGGGCAAAGGGATAAGAGGGT
>JAFLJL010002193.1:62219-67510 GCA_018398815.1 Conus ventricosus
ATCAGCGTCTGTTGCTAATTGTTACAGTCAGTATAGGTTGAACACTAACTGCTTACATAAAAATTATGCTATTACAATACATAGTGCATAATATATATTTAGGAACAGTTCAGTGAAATCCCCCAATAACTGAGGAACAAAAATACCCCCCTTTCCAGCTGCTTACCTCCCCTTCCTCCCCCCCCCCTCCCCCCCCCCCCCTTCCCTTTTTCCCTAATTTTCTTCCATCCTCCTCATGTATCATATCCTGTCTTCTCCAAACCCCCCTTTTTTTCTTTTTTTTTCACACCCACACCCTTTTCACCCAATTAACAATGCAAAAAAGCAGCTGCACAGTGCAATGTCAGTAAATGAAATGACAGTGCAGTCTGAAAAGTAGCCAGAGGAGTGCCTGCAGAAGATATTTATCTTTTTGTTGAACATGCACACAGCCACAGACAGACCGACGCGCGCGCGCGCACGCCGCGCGCGCACACACACACACACCACACACACACACACACACACACACACACACACACACACATTTGCACATAACTTTTGAATCATTCAGGTGTGCTGCTTTTGTGTGTTTGTGTGCGTGTGTGTGTGTGTGTGCGTACGCGTGTGTATGTGTGTGTGAGAGAGAGAGTGTGTGTCAGTCACTGTGCGTGTGTGTGTGTGTGTGTGCGTGTGTGTGTGTGTGTGTGTGTGTGAGAGAGAGAGAGAGTGTCTGTGTGTGTGTGCGTGCGTGTGTGAGAGAGAGAGAGAGAGAGAGAGAGAGAGAGTCACTGCGCGTGCATGTGTGTGTGTGTTTGTGTGTGTGTGTGTGTGTGTGAATGAGCCACACAAAGAGAGTGTTTTGGTAAATGAGAGAGAGAGAGAGAAGCATACATGTATTTGAATGTGCCTGTACACATTTTTTTCTTCCATCTAATAGTCATACATGTATTTGAATGTATCTTTACACTTTTTTTTCCTCATTTTAATATTCAGCGTATTTATTGTGCTTGCAGGCAGCGATGCCTACCTTCATCACCCTTTGGGCCCATGCAGCAGCGAGGTGAGTCCCAGTGTGTGCATTCATCTGCACCCAAACACGACACTGTAAACACGTCATGAGGCTCCGTTCGTCGGGTCAGCTGGAGACAGAAAACAGTGTTGTGCCATCTACATATGGTCTTAATTGTCTTAATATTATAATAATAAATCTTAAATAAATGTTAGCAAACCGCCCAGAGAACGTGGACAAACAATCGCAAGACAAAAACAACGCGTTTGGGACCTCTTAGGTCTTCCTCGGGTGATACATAAACGAATAAAACAACGAAAATTCACTTAGCTTGATCGCTTCAGATCGCTTAGGGTTCAGCGCAAGGAAGAAGGCGTTGAATGAGAACGAGGCTGTTGGAACACACATCAGCCTTGGCCATGCGGCAGCGAGGTGAGTCTCACTCTCAGTGTGTGCAAATTTATCTGCACCCAAACACGACACTGTAAACACACATGCACGCGCTGAACCCTAAGCGATCTGAAGCGATCAAAGCTAAGTGAATTTTCGTTGTTTTATTCGTTTATGTATCACCCGAGGAAGACCTAAGAGGTCGAAACGTGTTGTGTTTTGTCTTGTGACTCGTTTGTCACGTTCTCTGGGCGGTTCGCTAACATTTATTTAAGATTTGTTTAGATTTCCGCCTGCAGTCGTCTCGTTTTGCAACTAGATTAATAATAATAATAATGTTAATTTTTATAGCGCCTATTCTCTAAAGATTAGGGCTCTAAGCGCTTTTACATATATAATTCACACTCTCGTTTACACAACAGGCTGCCTACCTAGGTAGTGCCGACTGAAGAGCTACCTGCCGGCGCATCATTCAGTCGTTTCCCGTATTATCCGGTCAACATCGTGCACTCATTTTCCTTACTTCCTTCATTCTTTCCATTTCTCATGCAGGGTGCATGCTATGTGTAACGTGTCATCCATACCAACGGCAAAAACTGGCCTACTCTTCCGAAAGTTGGTGATGGGATTTTACGTGTGTGCAAGATGTTGTGCATGCATTCACACACGGAACTCGGTGTATAGTCTCATGAAGGACTGTATGAGGAATGGAGTCAGCCAATGTTAACTCAGAGGGAAAAAATCCCCTGTACCGAAATTCGAACCGCAACCTCAGGATGACGAGTCCGGCGCTCTACCAGCCCCGGTCTTGAATTAGTTGAAATAACATTCTTGTATTTTGAAGGGTGTTGCTGCTGCATAGTGTATGCACTGTGTTTTGCTACTCAGTATAAAAAACATTGTCAAAATTTGAGTGGAGGTTCTCCATTTTCACCGTGAAGACACTGTTACACATTCATTTTCGCTGTTACAGTGGGGTTCATAATGGCTTACACGAATGGAGTCTAGCTTAGGATGTCCTAATAGAAGTCGATGCCTGCATTTTTTTTTTTTTTTTTTTTTTTTTTTTCTGTCTAAACAGTTTTCCGAGGTCAGACAAGTAGAGTGTAATTACCAGCTGCCGTGGCGAAGTGGTTTAGCGTCGCGGACTCCGGCTGGGAGGTCGTGGGTTCGAATCCCATCAGAAGTCATGTGGGTTTTTCTGCCCGACTGGCTCCTACCAGAGTTGAGTTTGCTGCGGACTCAGCTGGGAAGACTGGGACCACACAGTCGAGTTTCATCCACTTAATGGATGCGTTTCTGAGAGTGTTGCTCAAATTTCCTGACAACACTGCAGGTGCCTGTATCTCTTGGGCCTGGTTGACGCCGGGATATATTATGAAAGGAAGCGGTAGAGTACAGCCCTGTCATGTAGTCTCAGACCGAAATGGAAATCCGTAGCATCATCTTAATCATCCTCATTTCATTGATCAGCATTAAAAAAATGTCTCAAATTCTGTGGCCATTCATGCGCTGCTCTCATGGTGACATCAATTTCGATGTCCTCTCCACGTCTGTGGCTTTGGTTTGGTTCCGGCATTGGCGAGAGTCCATGGGGTCTGTCGGTGGACGAACGTGGTGGCGCCACCGGAGGGAGAGCTCACTCACGCCGGCTCCGCGACAAAGCAGTTATTGTCGTCAGTAGGGGGCTTAGTAGGTGGTGTCCTGCGTATGTTAGATCAGACAGGCGCCACTGAACACCGCGGAAGTGACTCGGCAGCAGTGCAGTGTCTCCTCTGGTGGTTGCCTCTTAACGACTTGACATTGACTGCTCCCTGTGGATTGCTGGTGCGGGGCTGCGGCGGGGCCTGACCGGGCTGTGACTGTGGACGGGGGTGTCGGAATGAGCGGCGTGGGTACACTGCTCTGAGGTGGCGCAGAGGTTGGGGACAGCAAAAAAAAAAAAAAAAAAAAAAAGTAGAGTGTAATTGAGGATATTTTAGAAGTCAACAGCTGTGTCATCATTTTGCTGTATGCATGTAAAAAATAGTTTTCCCAGGTCAGACAAATATACTGTGGATTGGGATACCTTAGACGACAACAGCTGTTACATTTTTTTTAAAAAAGAGAATACTTATGTAGCACCTATCCTGGCCAGAGACCAAGTCTTAGTGCTTTACAATCCACATTCTCGTTTACACACGTTCTGCCTGGGTTAAAGCCGGCTGAAGTAACCAGCTGGTACTTGATTTAGTTGTTTCCATGTCATTCAGTCAATATTGTTCATTCAGTTTAACAACTCTTTCATTCTTTCGATTTTTTCTCGCAGAGTGCATGCTATGTGTAACCTGTCATCCTACCAATGGCCAAACTGGCCTTCTCTTTCAAAAGTTGGTGATGGGATTTATGTGTGTGCAAGATGTTATGCGTGCGTTCACACACGGAACCTCAGTTTGTAGTCTCATTCGAAGGATTATTTGGGAATGGAAGTCACAACGAATGTTAACTCAGAGGGAACCCCCCCCCCCCCCCCCCCCCCCACCCCCCCCCCATGATCCCCCGTACTGAAACGGCTGGCGGAGATTGGAACCCGCAACCCAGGATCACCAAGATTACGAGTCCGGCGCTCTACCAGCCGAGCTACTCTGGCCCCAGTGCATGATGTAGTTTCCAAGATTAGCAAAGACTGTGTGGATTGAGGTACTTAGAGACAACAGCTGTGTTTACTTTTGCTATCTGTAATGTCGTTTGCCCAGGTCAGACACACAAATACACTATAGCTTGGGATATCTTAGAAGACAACGGCTATGTTGGTTTTGGGGACGTGATTTATAATGCTGTTTATCAGTTGTGGTTGTGCCAGTCTTTTTTTTTTTAAAAACAAATATGTATATTTGTTTCAGATCATTTGAGCACATCAGCGCCACACAGAACTGCCATGCTGCCTGAATACGCTATGAGGTGAGAAGAATCGAAAATGATGGCTGCGTTCTGATATCAAGGGGAATGACATATAAACAAGCAAACAAGACGAGGCTCAAAGTGGCAATCATTTTCATATCTCATTTGCACGGCATCAAACGGACAATGTGAATTTTCAACAAATATGTCAACTTCAAAGAAGAAAAGAAAAGGAGAAACCCACTCCCAAAACTCCCAGTCAGCATGAGAATGATAATAGTAATACTAATATACTGATAAAAAATTAATGATAATGATAAATAGAAAACAAGAGAAAACCCAGTCCCCAAACTCCAGTCAGTATGAGAATGATAATAATGATAATGAGGATAATAATGATAATGACAATAATGAGCAGAAGAATGACTTAAATGGGTGTAAAAAAAAAGAAGGCTTAAAATGGGGTTGTAACAGTATAATACCAACACCAACCAGATCGGTTCAAGAAAACAGTCATACTTTTATAACTATAAGTTTGTTAATCCGTTGTCATGGTCATTGTGACGGGTCTCCGCGCTCCCCTCGTTATTAAAATATGATTTTCATATTCAGGGATGCAGGGGGTTATAGACAGAAGTATTTACGCTTTCACAACCAAAATGCTCTCTCGCATAGGCACACGCACTCTGTCACTCACATCGGGCCGCACAAGGTGACGGGGAAACCAATAACATTTCATAGAAATAATCAACTTTTATTCAACTTGACTCCGAGCCCCCACCGTCACTACACAACACAACTATCTGTATCATACACAAGTAAACATACAGAAATTTCTAAAGCATCCTGTTCTTCAGTTATTCTTATACAGGAGACAATATTCACTAATCTGTTGCACACTTATAACTAAGAACAAATAAAACGTCGTAACTTCCGCATTCTTGGTGATGTCAGTTTTCTCATCACTGTACGACCAGTGAAGCTGCCACACGTTGTTCCTGATTCCATGTTGGGGATGCACGTACTTATG
>JAFLJL010002193.1:71888-79388 GCA_018398815.1 Conus ventricosus
GTCAACTTCAAAGAAGAAAAGAAAAGGAGAAACCCACTCCCAAAACTCCCAGTCAGCATGAGAATGATAATAGTAATACTAATAATACTGATAAAAAAATTAATGATAATGATAATAGAAAACAAGAGAAAAACCCAGTCCCCAAACTCCCAGTCAGTATGAGAATGATAATAATGAAAAGGGGAAAAAATTAAAAAAAATTGAATTAATTTTTTTGAAAAAAAATTAAAAAGAGCAAAGAAGATTTAAAAATTTTGGGGAAAAAAAAAAAGAAGCTTAAAATGGGGGTGTAACAGTAAAATAAAACAACCAAACCAGATCGGTTAAAAGAAAAACAGCATACTTTTTATAACTAAAAAAGTTTTTTTAATCCGTTGTAAAGGGTCCTTTGGGGGTTTTTCCCCTCCGACGCTCCCCCTCGTTTAAAAATATGTTTTTCATTTCGGGGAAGCAGGGGGTTTAAAAAAGAATATTTACGTTTTTCACAACCAAAATCTCTCCCCCGGCATGGGCACACGCACTCTGTCACCCACATCGGCCCGCACAAAGGTGGGGGGAAAACCAATAACATTTTCATAAAAAAAATAAACTTTTATTCAACTTGACTCCGACCCCCACCCGCCCTACACAACCCCAACATCTGTACATCCCAAAAATTTTAAAACACATACAGAAAAATTTCAAAAAACGAAACCCCCTGTTTTTTTCATTAAATTCTTACTTGGGCCAGGAAAGACAATAAACCACTTTTCCCTTTGCACTTTTTAAAAAAACCTTAAAAACAAAAAAAACGCCGAAACTTGCCACTTTCCCTTGGGGTTGACCCGTCATTTTCCTCATCCACTGAAACGACCACGAGCTGAACCCTTGCCACCCCGTTGGTCCTCCCAAATTGGCCAAATCCCATTTGGGGGGAAACACTGGGCAACGTATTTGGGTTTTCGCCCCCTTCACACCGAGTCTCCCCGGACTCCCCCGGGTTATTTCCCGCCCCCTCCAGGGAAAGGGCTCCGCCCGGCCCCCCCACAGGTCTTCCTGGCTGCAACCCCCCAAACCTTTGGGCTGGCAGCTCCCTGTCAAGGTCCACGGTTGAAAACGTCTGCGTAAAACCGTCCCCACACGGGAGAAAATTCCTCAGTCGTCGGCTCCGAGGCTACAGCAACCTCCACTGTTTTACGTCCCCCCCCCGGAACAACGACCCGCACAAACCTTTTGCTTCACGCGTATTTTCTTGACCCTAAAGCAAGGGGGGCGATTCATTTTCCCTTTAAGTGAGTCCCCACACTTTCCTGGTTTTCCAAGCACCTTATATTCGTTCTCAAAAAAGAAGAACCCATTTTAAACGGGCCCAAACCAAGGAATCACGGGAAAACACAACAAAACAAAAAACGTTTTTGTACCAATAAATCCCCAATTTAAATTTTTTTTCCCCCAAAAGGAAAATTCACTAGCCCACCTACACACACATAAAACACACAACCAGCTGCTAGCCCCCAAACCCAAAGACCCGGGTACCAAGTTTTAAAGGGAAAAAAACCTCCATTCAAACTCATTTTCGATTCCCCGAAGCTACCCATTGTACAACAGCCGGGACTTCTCTACCAGCCATGACTGGTGTTTCAATTTTTTTAACTACCTCTAAAGACAACAAGGCGCAAACCACCCCAATGGGCCGCAGCCTTCCATTCATTCCCAGAACAAGGACGACTAAAATGGTCGCTGAACTCGGGCCTGAGGCAAACGGTCACCTACCCGGACGGTCCCCTACACGATCGCCCCCTTCGGGCCCACTGGAGAGCCCAGTGAATAGCCAGTGCCAAAGGGGACACTTTTCTCTACCCGGCCCGGGCAGGCCCACATTTTCTTGTTACTATCCCTGGGCCCAAGCAAAACACTTCCCGTAACTCTCCCTCCTTCAGTATATTACGACTGGGGTTTTTTCCCCTCGGTGTTTGCCTGAATTCACACACTTTGAAAACCCAAGTTTCTTGCTCTAACAAAAACAAAACTACCCTTAATTTGCCTAAATGCTCGAGAAAAAATTCGGCCGACCATACACCCCCGTACCTAAGAATGTTTTTCCAATAAAAAATTTTTCCCCTCCGGGACGAATTTTTCCCCCCAAATTGGGAAAAAACAAACCCGTTGCATGGGCGAAAAACAGAAACACCCCTATGCTTCAAGAAAAATCTTTCCCATCAACATCTCAAACTTGGATAATTTTCCCCAAAAAAAAAACCCCAATAGATCATCAGATCCCCCAAACCCACCCCTTTTTTGGTTCACCCAAAAACCGCCTGGGAAACAACATTTAACCAAAAACCCGGGGTTTCCCCAAATAATCAAAAACTCTGTCCTTACGTTAGCTACCCAACATGTCCATACATGTTAATTAATCATTCCATTCCCCTTCTATAAAAAAACCCCATGATTAAAATCAAAATCAATTCAGGCGTGGGGCCCACCTACAAACCAAAAAAAATAAAATTTCGGGCCGTGGGGCCACAAGCAAACCAAACACAAGTTTCCCCAAATTTCGGCGGGGGGGGCCCCACACCCGCCCCCCAAAACACCCAAATCAAATCAAACATTTTATCCGATTTCCCCAACATAAAGACTTTTTTCACACTTTACCGACCTTGAAAAAACCCAACATAAAGAAAAGGGATATCAAAAAAAAATCAAAAACAAAACACGTGAGCGGGTACGATCCCCGCTCCATAAGGGGCAATGAACAAAAGCAACAAAAAATCAAAAACTAAAAAAATAACACATGAACCTGGGCTCGACCCCGCCCTTATACGGGCAAAAAAAATTTCCAAAAAAAAAACCATCACCACCAAAAACGCAAGCCCGTAGCATTGTCCAACCATTTTTCAATTTCTGTTTTCACACTACAACAAAACCCCCTGGAGGCATTACTCCAACCCTTGACCAACCCTGTCCCTCCCCTTTCTTGACCCCCTTTTGGGGCTTGCCAATAAAACCTGGGGCAGATATTTTGCGCTTTCCCCAGGCCCCAAAAAGAGTCAAAACACCCTTCACACATTTTAGCCCTTTAAAAGGGAGGGGTAAAAAAACCTCGCGATCCACTTCTAGCCTGTTCGGAAAAATCCCTTTGGGCTTTTACATCCCCCTCTGTTTTTCCCATTGCGTCAGGTCTGTGTTCCAGATCGCGTAAAATTTGGGCTGCCGCACCCATTCACTGCGACACACCCTTTTTTCCCCTTTTAAAAATTTTAAGAGATAAATCCCCACTCATTTTTTCCAAAACCAATTTTCTTTTCCCCTGTAAAAAGTCTTTGGTTCGAATCCCGCTCAGTGCCTGTGCCCACCAGTTGTAAACCCTTTTTTTCCTTTTTTTAAAGGGTTTGTCTGCCCTTTAAAGCTTACTACTTTGGGCTTTTCCCCTAACGACAGCGGGTAAACCCGACCTTCTTGCCATCCCGTTTTTTTCCTTTCCTCCCGGGTCCCAACCCAGCTGCTGGTTCCATTTACCTGGGGCCCCATTTTGGCCCCGACCCTGAGGTCCCCACCATGGCTTTACTTTTTCTGACTGCCAGGGCAACGCCAACAACTTTTAAAAACCCCATTATGGCCCCCAAAGTCCTACGGGCACCACCACAAATTGGCCCACCTCCATGGCCCACGGCACCGCCACTACGTTTGGCCACCCCCAAAGGCCCACGGAAAAACCGCCACTCCCGACCTTTTTAAAGGGCCCAAACTGCCCACCACCACGGCCACCTTCAGGGCCCACACTAGCTCCACGCACCCGCCGTGCACCCCACCGTTTTTCTGTTTCCCTTTCCCTTTACCCGGCACCCCCTTTTTGCTTTCCCCCCCTTGAAGGCAGCCGGGTTTAAGGCTTGGGAGGTTTAACCTCCCCCCAAAAAAAGGGCTGGTGGGAATTTTTCTTTTTTGAACTGCTGCAGTAGAGTACTCCTGAAAAACTCTGACTCCCTTTGAAAACGGGCCAAAGGTATCGTTTTAACCCCCAAATTCGCATATGCCCGAGGGGGTTTCCCCTGTAAAGTCTGCCCTCTCCCCCCACAAAACCCGGGGCTCTACCTTTCCCCGCTAGATTTCAGTCCGGAATCTAAACAAGCAGGTCACCGGTTTCCCCCCGTTACTACTGCCCAAGTAGTTGGGGGTTTGGCACCCTGCCTTCCTGAAAAATTGTATCAACAGCAACAACTGAGTGTAATTTTGCCCTCCGCTACATTTTCCCTTTGGGAATTGGGCCCCTCCCCCACTTAAAACATGTGCGTTTCACTCCCAACATTCCCCTTGGCCCCCCGTTGCCCTTGGGGCTTAGAATGCTTTCTAACTGATGTCTCGCCTCTTTTTTTTAGGGAGTCGGCGAATCACCCCCTGACGGGGTGGTCAGGCTTTACATCACGGGTTCCCATCCCTTCCCTCCCATTTACCGTCTTGGGGAGATTCCCTACCTGTCGCAACTTTTAAATAACTCCCTAAACTTCCTAATTCCCCTTTTTCCGCCAAGAAAATGTGAGATCCTTTTTCCCACAAGGGAGAGAAATTTTTCCCCCCTTAACGATTCCCCCCCTCAAAGAATTTAAAAAATTTTTTCGATGTTCCAACCTTTTCCATTTTAAAGAGAGCCCTAAGCCCCATAAAGAAAATGTAAAGGGGGCGTCTCACCTGAAAATTTTCGAAAGGTTTTTTCCCCTTTTAACAAATTTCCTATATCTATCGGGGGTTTCCCCGGTCCCCTGAAACAAAGCATCACGCACCGACTCAAAACTTCCTGTTTTTTTTTGGTGGAAAACGAAAAAAAGCATCCCTACTTTGGGTTCAGCAGCGGGAGGGCAAAAAAGTGGCCCACCGTTCTTCGGTAAGCCCTATCTTTGGGAATCCTTTCAAATTTAGAAAAAAATCCTCAAAAAGGTCCGGAATTTTCCCTCGAACCTTGGGAAATTGTCTGGGGTTTACATGTGGGGCAGATTTTTACTTTTAGGTTTTTTTTGTCCAAAGTCCCTTTTTTTCTCCCCAAAATTTTTTTTTTCTAACTCAAACCCTTTAACTTTTCCCTTTTTTTTTCCTCTCTTTTCCCCCTTTTTTCCTTCCCCTCCCCCTCTTTCCCCCCCTTTTTCCCCCCCTTTTTTCCCTTTTCCCCTTCTCTCTCCCCTTTTCCCCCCTTTTCTTTCTCTCCTCCCCTTTTTCTCCCCCCTTTTCTTTCTCTCTCCTCTTTTTCCCCTTCTCTTTTCCCCTCCCCTTTTCCCCTTCCTTTCTCTTCCCTCCTTTTTCCCGTTCCCTTTTTCCCCTCCTCTTTTTTTTTCCCCTTTTCCCCTTTTTTTTACCCTCTTTTTTTCCCCTTTTCCCCTTTTTCTCCTTTTTTTTTCCCATTCTCTTTTTCTCTCCCTTTTTTTTCCCTTTCTCTTTCTCTCTCCCTCTTTTTCAAACCCTTTTTTTTTTTCTCTCTGTTTTTTTTTTCCCGCTCCCTTTGTAAATTTTTTGAGCCCCATTACACGGGGCCATTCTCATCTACATAAGCCTTCATTCCCCGGGCCCTTTTTTTCCTAAAGCTTTTCCCCCCCCCTTTTTCATGAGGCCATCTTTTTTAAACGGACCCATTTTCTCAGCACCCTCCAAATCGACTTTTTTAAACAACTAACCCTTGGGGCCGCCACAATACCACCACAGTCACAAGCAAGCTAAACCACCAAAAGACACTCGTAAATAAAAAAGATCCAAAAAGTTTGCAAAAAACAACCAAAAATCAATACAACCAAAACAAAACCCAAATTTAAATACAAGGCCCATTTATGAAAAAAAAAAAAGCCCCAAAAAAATCAACACAAAAACTAACGCTTTCCAGGGAAGAAAAAAAAAAAAAAGGTTTTCCCCAAACCGACCCAAAAATTTAAAACCCTTGGGAATTGGACCAAAAACCCCGAATCAAAA
This sequence comes from Conus ventricosus, assembly GCA_018398815.1. Classification (NCBI taxonomy): domain Eukaryota; kingdom Metazoa; phylum Mollusca; class Gastropoda; order Neogastropoda; family Conidae; genus Conus; species Conus ventricosus. The sequence continues at coordinate 77,817 of JAFLJL010002193.1, forward strand.
ACACTTATGGCCAATTTTTTGTTTAATTCCCGGACGAGGGCCCCCCAAAAAAATGACGGGGCTCCGACGCCCCCCCCGTTATTAAAATATGAATTTCAATTCAGGGGTCAGGGGGTTATAGACAAAGTATTTACCTTTCACAACCAAAATCTCCTTTGCAAGGGGACAACGACTCTGTCACTCACATCGGGGCCCGCACAAAGGGAAAGGGGAAAACCCAAAAACAAATTTTCCCTAGAAAATAAACAACTTTTTATTCAACTTGACTCCGGCCCCCCCCCCCTCACAACACAACACAACAACGTATCATACAACCCCAAATTTTAAAAAGCAAACGACAATTTCAAAAACGCAAACCCCCCGTTTCCCTTTAGTTATTCTTTCTTAAACCGGGAAAACAATAAACCACCCATTCCCGGCAAAACAAAAAACCTTAAAACAAATAAAACTTTCCCTAACCCTTGGGCCCCCATTCCTTTGGGTTTACCCCAATTTTTTTCCCTCCACTGAAAGACCAAACCCCCCCCCAGCTGAAGCTCCACACCGTTGTGTCCCTCCGAATTTGGGCCAAAAACCCCTTTTGGGGGGCACGCAAAAGTACTTTAGTCCCCGCCCCCCACACCGAGTCTCCCGGGCCCCACCGTACTTTGCCCCCTTTCCCCGGAAAAGGGGTCCTGCGGGCCCCTCCCACAAATCTTTCCCGGGAGCAAACACCCCACCGTTTTTCTGGGAGCCCCCCCGTCAGGCTCCACCGGGTTTACACTCCCCTTCTGCAACCGTCCCCACACGGGAGGCAATTCTTCCGCGTCGGCTTTCCCAGGGTACAGCAACCTCCACTGTCTTAACGTCCCCACCCAGGAGACAAAAGAGGCGACAGCTAACCCTGCTTCACGGGGAATTTTTTTGACCCTCAGCAAGGGGGGGCGGTTCACTTTCCCTTAATTTTTTCCCCACCTTTCCGGTTTTTTCCCAAACACCTTTTATTCGTTCTCAAAAAAAAGAGAACCCGAGTTTAACTGCTCAACCCAAAGGAATCACTGGCACACACCACATCCACGTTTTTTACCAAAAAATCCCCAAGTTAATTTTTTTTTCCCCAAAAGGAAACCCCTAAATTTACCTACACACACATCACACCCAAACCCGCTCTAGCGCCAACAAAAACTTTGGGGACCAAGTGGTTAATGCAAAACCCCTAATTTAAACCCATTTTGATTCCCCCAAGCTACCCGAAATAACAGCCGGGCTTCCAAACCCGCCAGACCGGGGGCTTCAATATTTACTACCTCAAAAAGGGCAACAAAGGGGCAAACCACCAAAGGGGCCCCAGCCTTCCATTCATTTCCCCCAAACAAGACGACTGAATGGGCGCTGTACTCTGCCTGCAGGGTGAAAGGGGCACCCACCCGTGACGGTCACCGACAAAGATCGCCCTTCCCCCCAGGGGCCCCCGGAGAGCCCATTGGGAAAACCAGTTTCTCAAAATGGACACTCTTTTTTCTAAACCCCGGACCGGGGAGTTCCATGTTCTTGTTACTACCCTCGGGCATGCGAAACAAAATTCCCAGTAAC
>JAFLJL010002193.1:84388-87683 GCA_018398815.1 Conus ventricosus
GAATTTTCAGGTTCAGGTTCAAGATTCGTGTCATGGGTGCAGGAACAGCTCAGTTAGTAAGAGTGCTGGACTCGCGATCCTGGGGTTGCAGGTTCGAATGTCCTCTGGGCGTTTCCGTACAGGGTGATTTTTTTTTTTTTCCTTTTTCAAGTTTACATTGGCTCTGACTTTGCTTCCCAGAAGGTCCGAATGAGACTGTGAATTGAGGTTCCGTGTGTGATCCAGACCTGTTTACCTGTACGATTTCACCATATTTTGTACACACGTTTGGCGAAAATACGACAAATGCGAGGAACTGAAAAGAAACGCGTCAAAATTCTGCAGACAAAGTTCTTGAGCGGTAATTGAACATGGGTAAAACATTGAAAAAAAAAAAAAAAAGTAGTGGCGGAGGCTTTGACCAAAGAGCGACAACTCTTGCTAATTTCTGCGTGCGAAATCGGTTTTACAGTGTCCGTTTCTTCGACAACTTACCCTGTCACGTCGAAAAACCAGCGACAGAGCGTGTGCGTGTGGCAATGTATGCCGATTGAATCGGGTTTGAAAGTAGCTTGTATGAGAAAGAACCTGTTTTGCTGTAGTCGGTGCAAGATCGTGTGGTTCTCACTGGCAAGAATCGTCTGCAGTGTGATGGCAGGTGAAAACTAAATGAAGGACCGTCCCTTCTCCTTCCTGTGTTGACAGCAATGTGGAATTGTGTGCACACTCTTTTGCAGAAAATGCGCTTATTTTCGTTGGAAAGTACACCAAAAGCAGATGTAGGATGAACAGGTCTGGTGATCGCCTACATAACAGTACATCTTGCACACAAGTAAAACCCCATCACCAACTTTCTGAAGAGAAGGTCAGCTTGGACATGACATATATATATATATATATATATGTATATATACATACATGGCATGCAGAGAATGAGTGAAATGGGAATGAAAGACTGATGGACTGACGAACTGAATGATGCCCGAAACAACTGAATGTAACACCGGCAAGTCGCTCTTCAGTCGACTCTACCCAGATAAGCTAGCAGCCCGTTGTGATAAAGGAAAATCCATACTTTCCTTTACTGTATTTTTTAACCGATTGTGTAAAGGAAAGTGTGGATTGTAAAGTGCTACGTGCTTGGTCACAACCAAGGATAGGTACGATAGAGGTACTCTGAATGATTATCATGATGATGATCCAAATTTTGTTGTTGTTCAGAGAATACAACCACAAAATAGACATATTGGATCATTGCTTAATGGCAAACCAATTGATATGAAATGGCCATGAAATAAAAACATGAAACAATTACGAAGAAATGAAATAAAAACTACAGGTCCAGTTACAATCAAACAGCCATTCCAAATTCCATAAATTCACTTGGATTGTTGCATTCTCCATAGCATGACATATTAAGTACGATGATTGATCGTTTATAAACATGACCAATTCTCCCCAGGAATTGGCCAGTCTGGAAGTGTAATTGAATTTTCAGACATTTTAAAACAAAGTGAAATTTGTTTCGGAAATTCCTATGCATTCTCTACAAGTTTTGTTTTCTGCTGCTCACCCTGTAGCCTGTTTCAACCTTTGATTTATGGCTGCCACAGCAAAACTTCATTTATGGGTTTATATGTATCTTGAAGCTGTTTAATATCTTGTTCAGCGCCATCCTTACCACTTACAACTGTGCTTCAAACTGAACGTGGTGAACTGTTTTTTGTAATCGTTTCATGACTGACATCACCGCCACTTACCATTTGAGCCATGAAAAAAAAAACTGATGTGCGCAAAACCAGTTTTTGCGCTAGGTTGAGTCGTTTTGGTGTTGGGTTGGGTTGCCTCTGACCATGCTGTCGTGGTGAGGGTCTGTGTGTACACAGCTCAAGCATTGATCATCTGTTTGCATGTCAATCCAGGACAACGCAGCACACCCATGTTTTAGCTCCCGAGTGCTCGAGTAAGGTGACATTCATGTATTCCAGCATCGTCAGGCATAGGACTATAAACTGTAGTTGTTTGCCAGCCACTGTGGCGAAGTGGTTAGCATCGCAGACCCCGGCTGGGAGGTCGTGGGTTCGATTTCCATCGGTCATGTGGGATTTTTCTGCCTCAGCTGGCTCCTACCCAGAGATGAGTTTGCTACGGGCTCGGTTGGGAAGACTGGGACCACACAGTCCAGTTTCATCCGCCTAGGGGATGCGTCTCGGAGAGTGATGCTCAAATTTCCTGACCAACACTATGGCCCTTCATGCCCTGCTCTCATGGTGACCCCCAGTTTCCCTCCGGGGGGTTGCGACCTTGTCGTGGTCGGAGGTTTGCGTGTGGTCCAGTGATCCCTTAGGCTTTGCTGGCGGGGGCATCAATACTTGGAGATAGGCTGTTTTTTTCACACTGCTTTTTAGGCCTGAGAGGTGCAGATGCTGTTTGGCCTAAGCGTAACGTGGTAAGGAGTTGATGCCCCTGGTAGGGCTTCCCATGTCAGATAGGCTAAGGGTGAGGATCCTGACTAACAGTAACCCGCCTTTCTCCCTTTTCTTGTTTTCTGCCTCCCTTATTTGGCCCTTTTCTATCTTCGTCTCCCCTTCAAGTCTTCTTTTCCACACTCCTTTTCTCTCTGTGGTCTCCTTAAGATCCGCCGCGTTTGCCGTGCGGTGCGACCTGTGTCGGAGGGGAATGAGATCCTGGTGATTGAGAGGGCCAGCGCTCTCAACACATCACTTTGGCTCGGACCTCTCCTAGACAGGGAGTACACTTTGGCCCGGGTGTACTAATCGGCTCCCCTTCTTGGGGTTGGGTCAAGACGGGCTGTCATGTGACGTAGCCTCACATCAAGGCATGTGACGCTCCATCACATGAAGTTAGTGATATGAATCATTTCCCCGTGCCACAATTAAAGGAAGAATATTCATATGGCTTGACTAGTGTAGCGGGCGTCCCCAAAATAATTGTGAGTATGACTCATTCAAGAAACGAATGTGGTCATTGGGTGAAAGTGACCACTGAGTGATAGTTTAACAAGGGCTGGTAAGGTAAGGTGCTGGTCATGTGTTTTTTAACACTGAGTATGCACTCACTAGGAGAAGGGGGGAAAGAGTCAGTTTTAACCCAGCAGATGGCCTAGAGACTCGAACCTGTCAGGACGGTGGTCCTCTTTGCTGACCAGTCATTACCAGGTGAGCGATAGATAGTTGGGGAAAGCTACAGGGGAAAACTTAAAGAAAAGAAAAGAAAGAATTCATATGTTGAATTGAGAAGCAGGTTATTACACGAACCTATTCGTGTTTCAGCCTCCCTTCAACCCTTCCCCTTC
>JAFLJL010002194.1:7500-17500 GCA_018398815.1 Conus ventricosus
TTTCAGTTGTCTTGCTTTAATTGCAGTGCTTCTAGGGCACTTAAAATCATGAATTTACAAACGAGTCAAAGTAACCCATTTTAGTCACAAGTAACGCAAAAGTTATCAGACGCCATAATGCAGAGCTTCAGGCATCATTTGGCTTTGTTTTACTGCAGTCCTTTTAAGGCATTCAAAGCTCCAAGGAAACAGTGATTTGAAATCAATTAACATAGTATTTGGTTGAAAGGATAATCCATTTCTTTTCTAAAGCTTTTATCTAGTTTAATGAAACAAACAACGCAGAACAAAATGCAGAACGTGACGTTCAAATGGGTTTTCTTTCATTACGCTCGTTTTAAGACACCTAAGGCCTAAATATAATCATGTTCAAAATCTGAAACATAACACATTTATATAAAGTATCTTTTGTTTTGGATGGCTTCTTTGAAAGAAGACAAACGAATTAATGTTCGAAAACAAAAAGAAACATTCAAAGCACCGTCAATATTTGGATATATGTTTCTTCTAAATATGTGGATGCCTCATACGTGCATGCATGCATGCGCATGCGCGCGCACACACACACACACACACACCACACACACCACACACACACACACACACACACACACACACACATCAGGCTCTATCAATAATTACTGATCACTGAGAAAAAAACCACCGCTATCAACTTCTAATGAAGTGGGTATAAACTGATCAGTAGGCTTAATTGAGCTACTGGCCCAACTTAGCCCATCAGGGGGAGTTCATCTTATCCATTTTAACCATGGTCATTAAAAATCCTCTACCATGACAGCACATCAAAATATTACTGTTTTTTTTTCAAGGGCGTTTATAATATGTTAGAATTCGTTGAAACAGAACGCAAACAATTCCTATTATTTTAGCCATGTCTTTGATTTAACAGAACCATAGAGGTAAAGAATTAGTACAAAATGTTTCTAATGCTTACTGTTGGTATCCTTTCCGCGACCAGCCATGGTTTTCTAGCAGAGGAAGTTATGCATGCTGACAATGTAGCACACAAAAGATCTGAACTTATCTCGTCATAGTTTTCTCAAATTAGCACCAGCCCAATTTATCTACAGGCCCGCATTAACCAATCTTCCCTTACAGTGTAACAAACGAAAGTAACTTACCTTTCAAGTAGGTCCCACATTTTTGGACAAGACACATTACTTCTAACTGAAGGCTAAAAACATCTTTCATTGGAGAATTGTTTATTGCAGCCTAGTTAGTTGTACTTTTTTTTTTTTTTTTTTTTTACAAGGGGTCCATTTCTGCTTACTTTTAAAAGAGTGAGTAGAGCTCTCTGTATTGATCATTTTTACTTACTCTTTCATAGAAAGGAAAACTGTGTAGGGCCCTTTTAAATGAGTCACAATTAGCCCTTTGTGAATTATCATCACCACCACCACCATCATCACAAATAACAAGATGCTCTGCGATCTGTGATTTTATGATTCAGCCAGCACACACACACACGCACGCACGCACGCACGCGCACGCGCACACACACACACACACACACACACACACACACACACACACACACACACACACACTGCCGACAAAGCTGGATCTTGAACCTAAGTCTTGCGGTAGAAGACAGAACCGAACTTTTCAAAAGATGAAGTTCCTTTTGACATATGTTCGTTTTGTGATGCCGCGAAGTTAAGTAAAAAGGTCACATAGCCCAATAAGGTCGAAGCGGTTAAATAGCTAATGACGAAAATTTATCAAATATTGTCATAATTATTTCTCTTTGTTCGTCGTACGCTATTTAGGCCTATAAATAATGAGCAGTCCAAAAGCTGCAACTTGTAATAAGTATACTATAATGCCATGGAACTACTACATATTTATTTTGGTTTGTTTCTTCTTTAAAATAAGATTCAAATCAGAAATTCCGAGATATTTGAGGTAGAAGGAAAGGAGCTTTAAGGGTTGGGTGTAGCATGTAATGAATTAGGATATCCATGATGTAAGAATGCGGCTATTATACGATTTTGTGTCTCTCGTTTTTTTCCCATGACTATCCATATGTCTTCCCATGATTATCCGTATTGACATTCACATAGCCCTGTTACCCTATTATGTAATATTATGGGGATAATTATATGATTTGTTCCCTCGGCTTTGACCTCCTCTCTGTCCCATCCATCTCTGACCTATCATACCTCCTTCAACGGGTTTGTGTCCGTCCTGTATCTCTGACCTATCATACCTCCTTCAACGGTTTGTGTCCCTCCTGTACTGCAAGAGAGTGCATGAGTGAGGAAATGTATGCGTGTGTGTTTGTGTGCGTGTGTGCGTAGTCTCTCTCTCTCTCTCTCTCTCTCTCTCTCTCTCTCTCTCTCTCTCTCTCTCTCTCTCTCACACACACACACACACACACACGCGGAACACGTAAACGCGCATGCGCGGGAATACACCAACAAACTCAAACACGCATAAACATATCTGCAAAGACATTGTTGCGTAACTTGCAGGGTTTGTGGGGAGAAGTCTTAAGGGTTCTATTCAATTGTCTTGGGGAAAGAGTATCGTCCCACGAGATGTTCAGAGTGGGCGGGGTATGTAAAGTGATAGCTGGGGTATCCTAGGAGAGAGAGAGAGAGAGAGAGAGAGAGAGAGAGAGAGAGAGAGAGAGAGAGAGAGAGAGAGAGAGAGGAGAGAGAGAGAGAGGAGAGAGGAGAGAAGAGAGAGAGAGAGAAAGAGAGAGAATATGAGAGAGAAAGAGGGAGGGAGAGAGAGAGAAAGAGAGAGAGGGGGGAGGGAGAGAGACAGAGAATGAAAGAGAGAGAGGGAGGGAGGGAGAGGAAGGGGGAGAGAGAATGAGAGAGAGAGAGAGAGGGAGGGAGAGAGAGATTGCGTGATTATGGACAAATGTATCACAACATATTTGAGCATGAATGCAGTTGTTTCAGGCTCCAAACACACACACACACACACACACACACACACACACACACACACACACACACACTGTCACGCTCTCTCCACATACACGCACACTTGCTTGCACGTCCAGAGAGAGAGAGAGAGAGAGAGAGAGAGAGAGAGAGAGAGAGAAGAGAGAGAGAGAGAGAGAGAGAGAGAGAGAGACAAAGAGGGGGGGGGGGGGGGCAGGGGGCGGGAAAGGCAGAGACCAACCGACAGTTTGATGGACAGAGTGAAACTAAAGAGAGTCAATCAGATAGAGAGAATGAGCGAGAAAAAACAAATAGAGACAGAAAGATAGACCGACAGTCAAGCAGACACAAATAAAATATAGACAGAAAGACAGTGGGGCAACTGATACGCAAAAGCATGAGAGAGGGAGGTGGGGGCAGAGTTGGGGCAGAGTTGGGGCAGAGACCGAACATGTCTTCGACGTCGTATTTTTACGAAAAATACTGTCTCAGAGCGACAACTTTTCTACGGCAGCAATTTTTTACATGAAATGCTGTTGCTGCGACATGATTTTATTTTTAGGCAGCGACACGATTTTATGGACATTTCTCGTGAAATCCTGTCGCGCTACCAATTTTTATGAAATTATGTCGCTCAGCGATAATTTTTCATGAACCAGCTGCAGTATTTCCCGGGAAATACTGTCGCTGCGACACGATTTTATGAGCGACAGTATTATATACAACACCGGCAACCAGTGAAGTCTGCATAATAATAGTTGAGGGTGTTCTTTGAAGGGAGCTTTGAGGATTAGTCTAGCTGCACAGTTTTGAACGTGCTGGTTTTTTTGGTGAGGTAGCCGGGAAGGCCTGCTAGTAGAGAATTACAGTAATCGAGACGCGAAAGCACGAGAGAAGTGGTGAGAGTTTTGGTTGCTTCAGTGGTAAGGAGATGTCGGATAGCACCTATACGTCTAATTTCCAGAAAGCATATTTTGCAGACATGGTTCACCTGTGCCTTCATATCAAGATCGCTGTCGATAAAGACACCAGTGGACACGCAGTGGTAGACTGCGGTAGCAAATGCATGTGGTAGACACGCAGCGGTAGACTGCCAGTCCGCAGGGGAATCCTGGTGATGACTGCTGTGTTTGTAGCGGTAGACTGCCAGTCTGCGAGGGAATCCTGGCGATGTCTGCTGGGTCTGCAGTGGTAGACTGCCAGTCTGCGGGGGAATTCAGGTCCACTGTGCAGTGGTTGACACAGACAGACATCACGCACGTATTCAGATATCTGAGAGAGAGAGAGAGAGAGAGAGAGAGAGAGAGAGAGAGAGAGAGAGAGCGAGAGAGAGAGGAAAGAAGAGAAAAAAGAAAACGAAGAAGAAAGAAAGAAATAAAAAGGAAGAAGGAAAGAAAGAAAGATAATAGAAAGAAAGCAAATGACAGAAAGAAATGAAAGAAAACAAACAAACGAACACAGAAACAAACAGATACTGACTGTCAATGAACTCTGAACTCTGACACAGCCACGCGCTCATCATATTGCCAGGGTCTGTTGACTACCTTTTGTATGGCTGCAAAGCGGGGCGACTGCATGCGGAAATCTAAACCAATCTGAAATAAATGATAGCGAACCGCCCAGAGAATCGTGGACAAACGAGTCACAAGACAAAACACAACTACGGCACGTGAGTGCGTCGTTCCATTGTACGAGAACGTGCCCTTCGTTGATCATCGTTCTCCCCTTCCCCACGACCCCCCTTCCTTCCTACCCTCCCGCCCCCCGACCTTACGCAACAGCCTTTCCTCCTCCGGAGACACTGTGACAGGCAGCTTGGTGATAATCTCCCTTTGGTTGTTCCGTCCGCGCATCAGCTGTATCCAACATCCCCTCCCCCACCCCCGACTTCCCCTCCCTCTCCCCTCCCACCCCTCCTCCTACACATCCCTCTCTTCCCTGCACGAACTCTGTCCGCATCTAACCACTCATGAGCCCTCTTTCAAATCCCCCCTCCCCTTCACCCCCTCCTCCCGAAAAGTTGCCACTTTCTTTGATTGTAAACCGACCTCTAATTCGCCGAGATAACTTGCAGGCAGGTTCTGATAAGTCCATACTATTAGGGGCGTGTGGTGGGGGGGGACAGGATGGAAGGGTGTGTGTGGGGCGGAGGGGGGACTGAAGTTGGCCACATGCTTTCACGACTGGAGGACTGCCTCGATTTCAACCAACAGGGTTCTTTGTTCACAAGCTTCCACGGCGATCGGAAGGCAGGCAAGCGAGCAAGTAGTGACAGATGGTAGCTCTCCAGCGCAGTGTTCGAACAGTTTTCAAGACAGATTCCTAGGTATTAACTCGCCTGTTTAGTGTCTGAACAGTTTCTAGACAGATTCCTAGGTATTAACTCTCCTGCGCAGTGTCTGAACAGTTTCAAGACAGATTCCAAGGTATTAACTCTCCTGCGCAGTGTCTGAACAGTTTCAAGACAGATTCCTGGGTATTAACTCTCCTGCGCAGTGTCTGAATAGTTTCAAGACAGATTCGCAGATATTAGCTCTTCTGAACAATTAAGTAGTGGGGGAAAACAAGTGCAGGTTAACAATTCTTCAGTCGTTATAGTAATGACTTGGCAAAGATTTTAACTTTAAAAATAAAATTTGAAGATGAAGAAAATGGGGGAATATATTATAACTATGAGAAGCCCTTCACTAGCTGCCTGAGGGAACCATCATAATCTCTCTCTCTAAGGCACATTTTTGCCTGCTCCTAGGCCTTTCCTCTGCTGGATCGGACTCATCAGGGAGACACAGCTGATTGTGTTTGTGCTCTTGGTGTCAAATAGAGACACACCACAGTTCATAATTCTGTGGTGTTCTCACCGCCAAGGGTTCAAAAAAGAATTCAACAGCACCCTCAAAGCAGCCAGCGAAGGGTAGTAAAATGGAACAAAACAAAGGTGTGGAGAGGAAAAAAGTTGCTGAAAAACTAAAAGCATTATTCAAACAGTATAAAATGTAAGGGACAATCTTTGAGCCTATGCTTGAGGATCCATTCAAGGATGCAAGGGAGGTCAAAAGATATGGAACAGTCTGAGTGGTCAGCTCTGCTGTTCAATAACCCAAGCATAGTGAGTGGCTAAGAATTGTACAGAACAACCTTTACTTGGATCTCTTAAGAGATGCAATCTCCCACTGATTGACCAAACAATAGAATGCTGAACAATTAAGTAGTGGGGGAAAGGCCTAGGAGCAGGCAATACAAATAAATGTGCCTTAGAGAGAGATTATGATGGTTCCCTCAGGCAGCTAGTGAAGGGCTTCTCATAGTTATAATATATTCCCCCATTTTCTTCATATTCAATTTTTTTTTAAAGTTCAAATCTTTGCCAAGTCATTACTATAACGACTGAAGAATTGTTAACCTGCACATATTAGCTCTTCTGCGCAGTGTCTGAACAGTTTCAAGACAGATTGCTGCTTGAGAAACGAAAACAACAACAACAACAACGACAACAACTACCGCCATTTGGGGACAGCTTACCTCTCTTTTTCGCAACGTACAGCAGGTAGGTTTTGTTCGTTTGCTTTGGAAAAAGAAGCCGTTATGGAGCGCCTAATTGTGTACCACTATTTACTATATTGTCTGGTGCGGACATCAGTTAGCCAGGGATAAGTATGCAAGGGAAAGTCTTTTTTGTGGTTCAGAAAAAAATCAAGGAGGAATCCGTTTTCTTCCACCCCTGTACCGTAAAGAACTGCTTTGAATGATGAGTCGGTGAGGTACATGTCCACCCTCCGCTGTACCCTGTAGAATGGTCTTGGACATGGAGTCATGGTGAGATACATGTCCACCCTCCACTGTAGCCTGTAGAATGGTCTTGGACAGGGAGTCATGGGGAGATACATGTCCACCCTCCACTGTGCCCTGTAGAATGATCGTGGATAGGGAGTTATGACGAGATACATATGTTCACCTTCCACTGTACGCTGTAGAATGCTCAGACAGGGAGTCATGGGACTTGATTCTCAGACAACCCAGATCTTCTCATGTCACTCCCTTACTTCTTTGTCTTCACTGGCTGCCGGTCGAAAAACGAATAGACTACAAACTGTCCTTACTCTGCTTTACATCTGTGAATGGTGTAACTCCTTCCTATCTTTCTGATCTCCTTCATCTCTATGTTCCTTCAAGGCAGTTGCGTTCTTCTACTGACAACACTCTGCTCACAATCCCTCGAGTTCGAACTAAAACCTATGGCGATTGCTCTTTTTCTTTTCAGGGTCCAGTTTCTTGCAATGAAATTCAAATATCGTTGTGCAGTTCAAACTCTCTGTCTTCCGTCACAGCATCTCTTAAAACAACCCTCTTCACCCGTCAAGAGCAGTTCTTCCTTCAGTTTCCCTTCAATATCAAGTTCATTCTGTGACTTGTGTATATATATTTGTGCGTTTTGTGTGTGTGTGTGTGGGGGGGGGGGGGGGGGGGAGGGGGGGGGTGATGGGCGCATGCCGTTGTGTGCTTTGTCATGAGACAATGTGTGTGTGTGTGTGTGTGTGTGTGTGTGTGTGTGTGTGTGTGTGTGTGTGTGTCAATATGACAATATTGTATATCAATGTTGCAGGTGCAAGGTACATTTTTGCAATATGTATCTTCTTTTAGGTTTCATTCATGTTGTCTTTAATCTTTTTCTGTATTTGTAAGCTCTTAGGGCTTAAGTAAGTTCAAGCGCCATAAATAATGATTATCATTATTGTTATCATTATTATAAGTGCACACACACACACACACACACACACACACACACACACACACACACACACACACACACACACACACAAACACACACACACACACACACACACACACACACACACACACACACACAGAGAGAGAGAGAGAGAGAGGAGGGGAGAGAGAGAGAGAGAAAAGAGAGGAGAGAGAGAGAGAGAGACAGAGAGAGAGAGAGACTTAACGTTAGACGTGTATTGTTTAAGTGATTTCGACCTAAATCTTTGACAAAAAAAAGAAGAAAGAAAGACAGAAAGAAAGAAGAAGGAGTAGAAGAAGAAAAGCCTCTTCCAAATAGAGGTTTTGTTGTGGAGTTTTGAATCTTTATAACAGGGACCCCCTCTTGAACATCCCACCAGATAACCTCCCTTGTTGGTGTTGGGCACGGCAGTGTTAGGCAATTCAATGGCGTGTTACACCGGAAACCCTGTTCAGCCGAACGCGGACTTCGACCCCGACGGATTGCGCGTGAGCAGACAGGGACTGTATCGCCGTGTTGGCTATCAACAAAGTCCGTGTTGCCAGGCCCGGGTCTGTTGTCTCATTGATACGAATTCCTCCGGGGTGCTGGATGTGTCCGGTGGATGAAGCGATATTCTCATGGACCGAGATAAGATTAGAAATAGTTGATAATCTCCCAAACCAGAGAAATTGTGTCGCGTGCTACAAACAATCACACAAAGGCAGAAATGGACATCCCAGCATTTTATGTGCAACATCAGGATTAAACATTTTCAAGATGCAACTAAGTGAACCTGCTGTGATGTTCAACACTTAAACGCACACTATCACACAAGAGTACAAGCTCACTGCCTGAGAAAAAAATTTGAAAGAAATTTAAATAGAACAATTCAAATGAAAATAACATTTAAAGAGGAACTCCCCTTTCCCCCCACACTCCCGAAAAGAAAGTTGCGCGAGGCGTGCTTCATCAATGAGAAAGTGACAAGTCTGGAATAAGAGTGACCCTAGTATGATGCGCGGTCTGTCTGATTACCTCCCTTGCGGATATCCGAACATCGTTTATTCCTGACATGGTAGCCAGACTAATAAGATATGTAAGCTGAAAAAGACGGAGCCGTGCTGAAAACGCCAGTTATTTCAGTTCATTTCATGGTTTAAGTTTTATAAAAAGGTAGAATAAACGAAGAAACACAATTATATGGAGCAACAAATACTTTCACAGCCTTTACGAACTATCAGGCACTGTAGACTATAATTATGTACTTTGTATTTCACTCTAGACAGTAACCAGAATGTGTCCTCTCACAAGTCGCCAGATACGAGGAAAGCGGCTGGCATGTCTCAAATTGTGACCAGAAAATCAAACAAACAAAAAACTAAACAGCGTGTCAGAAATGGTTCCTAAAAAACATGACATAGAAGATGGAGTTTAAAAAAAGTGGGGGGAGGGGGGATGGTGGGGCAGGGGGGTGAAAAGAAAAAAAGGGGGGAAAAAAAGAAAGAAAGAAAGAACAGAAAAAAAAAAACAGCGGAAGAGAGTGCCGGAACAGGGGAAGTTACTAGTGTAGAATTTCCTGAACGGGGGAGAGCTCCTGTCATGGAGGAGCCTTCAGTGTCTCCACGGACACTTGGCGCCAGACCAACACCTTGTTGTCTGCAGGTCGATCGTCAAACTCACCAAGCATCCGTGTGTGTCGCCCGTGCATCATGCGGTCGTGTTTAGGGCGTCGTATACTTGTCGTGTCAGTTTAGCAAACTGGTCGCTTACCTCGACGTAAACCATGTGCACTCGTCAAAACTGTGAACGAATGGCGCGCCTGTGTGGACAGTATGATGTACTAGTTGATGAGTGTAAAGGTGAGAGAGAGGGATCGTAGCACAGACGGGTTGTGTGTGTATTAGTAATTACAGCAGAGGGGAAGGCAAATGTGTTATAAGCTGGCTAGCTGTGCCTGCCACCTATGTGTTTTGTTCATTGATGATGCTAACGCTTTGGTAGTTGTACTGTAATTAGGAACACTGCAGCATTCATACATTGTAAGTACCCAGCTGTTGGTAATTATTCTGTTAATTAAAGGAATAGCTGGAACATCCATGAACAGCGCCCAGCCGTTGATGATCATGGTCTGTTACCAGAACTCAGCCTTTGGTGATTATGGTGTTACCAGGAAGGGTGTAACAATATCAGTATTCCTCTGGTGATTATGGTGTTACTAGGAAGCGTGTAACAATATCAGTATTCCTCTGGTGATTATGGTGTTGCTAGGAAGCGTGTAACAATATCAGTATTCCTTTGGTGATTATGGTGTTACTAGGAAGGGTTTAACAATATCAGTATTCCTTTGGTGATC
>JAFLJL010002195.1:0-7500 GCA_018398815.1 Conus ventricosus
CCCATTCCTTGAACCAACAACCCTTTTAAAGATAGTCGTTCATTTCCAAAGCAGTCATTTCACTTTTTTCGTTTTCTAGAAAAGCAATGCTTCTTTCCGGTTTCACTGGTAGAGAACATGCTTCGCCTAATTCTTTTCGACAAATATCTAACATACAGTTAAAGTAAAACTTGTGGTCTTGAATAGCACAAACCTGTTCTTCAGTAACGTTTTAGCCATTTTAAAATAACACAACCAAGCACAGTAGAGAGCACAGTAAACGCGTCCTGCTCGTTCGACAGTCAGTGGAGAATGATGAAATGGGTGTTGGTTAACCTGGTCATGTGAGCGCCGTAAGCCCTTCACTTAATTGTAACCCCCTCGCTGATTGGTCGGGCTGTGACATCAGCCCATCGCGTGATCGGCATGTCTGAGCACGTAGTAAGTAATCGATAGTTCGGAGTCCTATCACATGATCCGCCCGAGACCTGTGCACACGCCAAGTCTTGCGTGATTTCTAAATTTAGGGGATTTCCACTCTCTCTTTACTGTTCTCTCACGCCGGGGAATGGGAGAAGGGGAGGGAGAGAAGAGGAGCATAGAAGGGGTGGGAAGGTTAGACGTGTGTGTGTGTGTGTGTGTGTGTGTGTGTGTGTGTGTGAGAGAGAGAGAGAGTTTGGGTTTTATTTATTTGTTTGTGAGTGAATATATGTGCGTGCTCGCGTACACGTGAGAAAGGGGGAAGGGGAAGCGTGGTTTGTGTGTGTGTGTGTGTGTGTGTGTGTGTGTGAGTGTGTGCGTGTGTGTGTGTGTGTGTGTGTGTGTGTGTGTGATGTGTGTGTGTGTGTGTGTGTGTGTGTGTGTGTGTGAAATGATGTTATTGAAAATGATCAGGAAAAACATAGGATTAAGCAAAAACTGAAATCTGAAAAGTTTAGTAAATTAGTATTAAAAACGGATAATCCTACACAGTAATGTTTGTTTGTAGGGTCTTTTATTTTTGGTTACTGTCAGAGAACAGGAAAATGCAGCTTCTAGGGCACTTTCGCCCGAAAACTGGTTGAGGGCGAAAGTGAGTTAGAAGCTGCATTTTCCTGTTCTCTACTGGAGACAGAGATTGGATAACTTCATCAACGATGTGTTTGGTGTCAACCGTCGACACTGAAGAACATTGTCTGTATTGCGAGCAGTTCTGGATCGCATTCGAGAGTGTGGTCTACTACCAGGCCCTCCAAATGTGAGCGGGGAAAAGCTGAGTGTCCTACCTGGGGTACAGGATTGGAAGAGGAGTAATCAGGCCTGAGGAAGACAAAATGGAGCGCATTCAGTCAGCTACGCGCCCAGCTACGAAGAAGCAGGTACGCAGTTTCCTGGTTTGGTAGGGTTCACCGACGATTCATCCCAAGGTTTTCTGAAATAGCGTTGCCACTCACTGACCTAAACCAAAAGGGAAATCACCTCGCATCGTGGGTGGAATCCGGAGTGTTGAGGGGGGCTTTCCAGAAGCTGAAAAATTGTTTCTGCACGCCGCCTGTAGGGCCATTTACCAGTTCCAGAACGTCGCTTCATTCTGAAGACAGATGCCTCTGAAGTGGGCATAGGAGCTGTGCTGTGTCAGGAACACGACGCCCGGAGTCCATCCGGTAGTGTGCGCCAGCAAGAAGCTCAATCCAGCTGAACGCACTATTCCATCGTGAAAGAGAATGTTTGGCTCTGGTATGGGCGGTTCAGAAGTTTGAACCCTACCATTATGGGGTAGAATTCACTCTACAAACGGACCATTCACCACTTCAATATTTGATAGGTCAAGTCGCCCAGTGGTCGGATCACCAATGGGCATTGTTGCTACAACCTTTCCAGTTTGTAGTGGAGGCAATTCCAGACGTGGAATGTGGTTGCAGATTTCTTGAGCCCGTAGGGAGTAAGGGGTCTGTGCCGAGAGTTTAAAACAGTAAAAGGAAGAAGGGCTTATTATTTTTCAAGTGCTGTAACACTAAGGACTTGTTCGTGCGTTCTTTCAGGTTTTTATTTAAAGGGTATACTTTAAAATCTTGGAAGGGTATGTCACGCACGAACTGACACAGGTCGCCTCAGTGACAATTGTGGAGTGTGGCTCGTCCAGTCCAGGTGGCAGTGACCGTGAAGTGCGTGAATCCTGCCGGGAATTTGCTTACCTGTTAACTCTTGAGAGGGAGGAGTGAAGCGTCAAGCTCGTGGGAATAGTGAAGTTTACGTGTGTAAACTAACGCTCGTAAAGGAGTTCTTCAATGTGTATGGGGAATTCCGTGAATGTGAGTGCTGTCTGTGAGTTTCCCGAGGTGAACTCGAGTGTCTCGTGTCTGCAGTCAGTACGAATTGAGGCGTTATCCGCGAAGGTTGGTTGCCTCGTGCTCATGTTTGTTCTGCGGGGTTGGGGCGGGTCTCGGTATGCCCTCGACCGACTTTTGAAGGTTTGGCTACCAGGTTGAAGACTGTCGATGTTTGGGTGTTCAGCGGCGGGTTCTGCACGTACCAGGGTGTTGGCTGTCTGGCAGTGTCCCGGCGACTGAGGGTGTCGTCCATTGTGTGTCGTTCCTGTTGTTGTCCAAGGTGAGCGTATAAAGTACGGAAATTTTGGAGGGCCGTGTAGTTGGTTGTTTGCAGGTATTATGGGTTCATCAACTTTTGTAATTTCAATTCCCGGAACTGGAGGATTTCCTTTTAACTTGATTTTTATTCGCAAAGATTCTTTCTTTGAGTTTGACTAAGAGGAGGAAAATTTAAATGCGTTGAAGTTTGAAGAGAAAAGAGATATAACTTGAACTTAAGGTCGAGGAAAAACCGTACATATGGGAATGAAAAAATATGCTTTTTCGGTTCTACACTGATACAGATAGGTGGATGTGTTACAGCGGTATTGATGTGCTAAGACATATTTTTGTACTGGTAGTGGTCGCTGGTATACAGAAATATTGGTTCCAAGTTTGATAAAGATTGTTATTTTCTGAGAGTGTACGTTGGTATCGGGGGACGGGACTTTTAATATTAAAAGAGGAGACTGTCACGCGGTGCGTGCCGGGTACGGAGGGCGACTGCATGTGATGTGTCGGGGCGTGTGTGGGGTTTATCGATAGGTGACGGTGGTGGTACCTCGGATAGACACGTCTTGTAGAGGTTCACTGTTAGTGTTGCGCTTGGAACTAAACCAGGGTGGATGGGCGGAAAGGAAAATTAGGGATCATATTAATAAAAGAGTTGTTCTGTTCAATTATTGTAAAAGATTTGCAGGTGAATTCATGATGGTGTTATTTGGTATAGGTTATTACGATTGGAAAAAATGAGAAGAAAAAATAGCAGATGATAATAATAGAAGGTGTTTTAAGATATTTAGTAACTGTGCCTCAAAGCCTACATTGATGTATATATGTATGTATATGGGTTGTTTTAGTCGACGGTGGCGCGCCAGTATTCAAAGATGTTTTCCGCAGCATTGTGGTGTCAGTAGACAATGTATAGCAGCGCTCGGAAATCCTTGTCGAGCTTATGTAATTAGTGACTGTCCTAGCGCTTGGTAATTTCCGATGACATTTGTAGGATTATGATGGGGCCTGCTAAGAATTTAGGATACCCAGGTTCAATTCTATTATTTTGGTTTTGCTTGAAATGTGTTTGAATCTTAAGAATGTTACTAAGTAATCGATCCTGGATTGTGACCGGTACTGGGGGTCACTAACGGTCGGATTGTTCGTTTTGTTCGTTGGAGTGAATGATTTATAATCCTATTGAATCATTGTCTTGGAGACCCTGATGGGGAAAAGAAGTCGTGGGTATGTACACTCAGACAGTATAATCACTTTTAGAAGGAACGGTTATAATTATGTTCGTGGCTGTTGATGGAAGTGGAAAGTCAATGAAATTGGTTTTAAATGTGTAATGGAACATTTCTGGTGTGAGAGAATCTTGATGTCAAGGTGGCTGGTTGTATAAGTCATGATTTAAAAATTTCCCAAATTTGCTGTTGCACTTTGGGTTGTGACATGTAAACACTGAGAACCATTTACTTTAGTGGAAGCAACAAATAAGTATAACTGTATTCTTCTGTGGTAGTAAGACATTTCCTTTTGCACAGGGTTCCGGCGAGTTTTATGTACCTCCCCTACACGGCAAATCCGTGAGGGTCGGCCTCTCAGGTGGTGGGAGTTGGCACCGCCATCCCCACTGTCATCCTGCCCACTTCTCTGCCGGAGTGGGGACACACCCGGAGCCGGCAGGATGCGTTCCGGTCGGGACATCATCTCCCACAGTCCGAGGGTTGTGGCAGTTCCTCTGACTTCAACTGTCTCTTCAGGGTGGCAAGCGTCTTGAGGGCCCACCGCAGTATTCCATCAGCGTGTGATTCGCGGGTGTGGTTGGTGCCCGGTAGGGAGGGAACTGCGTTCTTCGACGTGTCACAACGTTCCTCTCCTATTTCGTATCAAGCGCTTCAGTGAAGGTTTTGTGTTTTGGGCGGTGCATTAGTGTGAGAGCGCCGTCAAGCAGACCGACGTTTTCATAACCATATCGGGAAACGCTGTGTTGCCGTTGTTTGTTTTTTTTTGTGTGTGTGTGGTTTTTTTTTTTTTTGGAAGTTTTTTTTGGGTTTTTTTTTTTTTTTGCCTGTGTCAAGTACCCGCCAGGACTTCGGATGAAGTATTGAAAGTACGACATTGGGTGCGGGTTACCTGAACAATTGGTGTTGAACATTTGGGGGGTTAAGCTTTGGTGTCCGATGGTTTGACACCGGGACATAAAAATTAGTATAAAGAATACATTTGAAAGAAAAGCATTGCGTGGGCATCTCGGGTTTATGACGTATCAACCTTGCTTGATATTTCAGCCCGGGGTTACCAGGTGATGTGATTTCAAACCCCTTATCCCCTCTGGTATTGGCCTTTAGTGGGCTGAGGTGTGTATCTGTGCCTCCTGAGGGAAGGGTTGTTATATGTAAACGTGCAGCACATGCGTGCACGGTATGCATAAGGGGCCATGCGCTGATGGTCGGGTATTGATAGTATTGTTGGATTCTTTTGGTTTGTTTATTTTGTTGTTGTTGGTTTTTTTTTGTGTGGGGAAAACTGCCTATGTGTGTCGGATATATAAAGGTATTGGTGTTTCATCTGCCATTCTGTGGGGGAGAGTGCGTGTGTGAATGCAAATAAAGCCTTCTGTTTGTGCACTGTATTTTCTTTTGTTGTGTTTGTTTTGTGGCGTTCATACTTAGTAAAAGGGGGAAAGGGGTGGTTATAACGGGATATATTAAAACATATTTCCCTGTCTACTGTCCCTTAAAACAGTGACACTTTCAAGTCCTCCCTCAAACCTACTCTCTTCAAAACATAATTTCGCTGGTGTGTGGTTGTGTGCGTGTGTGTGTGTGGGTGTGTGTGTGTGTTTGTGCGTGTGCGTGTGTGTGTGTGTGTGTGTGTGTGGTGTACGTGTGTGTGTTTGTGTGTGTGTGTTGTGTGTGTGTGTGTGTGTCTGTGTCTGTGTTAGGGCTTATCGCTGTAAGCGCTTAGGGCTTTTGTTTAAGATTAAGCGCACTAAATGTTCCTTATTATTATTATTATTATTATTATTATTATTTATTATTATTATTATATATATATATAATGAGAGAGAGAGAGAGAGAGAGAGAGAGAGAGAGAGAGAGAGAGAGAGAGAGAGAGAGAGAGAGAGAGAGAGAGAGAGAGAACGAACGAACGAATCTTTTTTAATGAGGGATAAAGAATAAGCACAATACAGGCTTTTTTGCATCTTGCCCTCGATGAAGCAGAAAAAAATATTGACAATATCGACTTCAAAATCAACGAACCATCTAAATAGTGAAAACAATATTAGCCTGAAATACAAAAGCAATCCAAAAATATGACAGTCAATTTTACACACACACACACACGCACACGCACACGCACACGCACACGCACACACACACACACACACACACCACACACACACACACACACACACACACACGCACACACACAGAGAAAACAACTTCGCAAATACATTGAAAAAGAAAATGAGAAGAAGAAGAAGAAGAAGAAGAAGAAGAAGAAGAAGAAGAAGAAGAAGAAGAAAAAGAAGAAGAGAAATGAAGGACGTCAATGAAAGGTGGACAGGTGAACAGTATGTCATGACAAGGTATAGAGAAGGGGTAACGAAGGAATACAAATGAACATTCAAATACATTTAAACATCATTTGTACTTAAATCCATACAATAATTTTGAAAAACGTATAAAGAAGGTTATATGATGTTCTCATTAGTCACACTGTTTAGGAAGCGTGACATCAGATATGAGAAGTATTGTTTTTTGAAAACGTTTAGACTAGAAATCACATTAGATGAAGACACTAGGTCATTCCACAAAACAACCACCAGAGTAAATGAGGCTAGATTTAAAAAGATCAATCCTCGGTAGGTGTATCTGAATCTTTCTGACATTGCGAATCAGGTTCGTTTTAAATTTATTTTTCAAAGATGGTGGTGCATGATTGGACATTATCTTAAACATGAAAATTGCTTTGTTATAAGTGAGTTTCCATTTTAGAGGCAAAATGTCTAAACGTTTATAATCAGAGGGAGTTACAGTTGTAGATTTGAGAAGAACGAGTTTCACAGCCCGTCTATGAAGACTGAAGAGTGGTTTTAATACGTTATAACTGGCCAAATCCCACAATGTAGAAGAGTAATTCAAATGAGATTCAATGTACGAAGTAAAAAACAGCTTACAACAATGTTGGTCTAAGAAATATTTTAGTTTTGAAAGCTGGTGAATCTTTTGAGACAGACGTTTGCAAAGCATTGTGACATGAGAAGACCATGACAAATTGTCTACAATGACACCAAGGACTTTATGATGATCAACTTCTTCAACTATTTCATTATTTATACTAAGCGATAGGGAATCATAAGAAATATTTTGACGCTTTTGTCTGGTAGTTGTTATCAAGTACTTCGTTTTCTGAGGATGGAGACACATGTGATTGAGTTCAGACCATATGATTAATTTATTTATACTTTCTTGTAAACTTGCATATACATTTTCAATTCTTTTATGACTACAGTGTATTGTGGTGTCATCAGCGAACATTTCACAGACTATCAATGAATAGAGGTAAATCGTTTATATATATGGAAAATAAGATAGGTCCGAGTACTGACCCTTGAGGCACACCATGACTAATGGATAATGTAGAGATACAGATTCATTTACTGAGACCATTGCTTTCTACCTGAAAGAAATGATGATAGGAGTTCTAACGAATTCTCTGAGAAGTTGTATACCTTAAGCTTTTTAAGAAGAAGATTGCGGTCAATAACGTCAAAGGCTTTCATAAAATCTACCATGAAACACCTGTAATTTTGTCGTTATTTATATTAGTAAGCCATTGATCAACTAGGTTTGTCAGTGTTGTTTGGCACGAGTGATTAGCCCTAAAATCGGATTGGTCTTGATGAAATAAATTGAAAAAATTGAAGTGATCGAGAATATGTTTATTT
>JAFLJL010002195.1:12500-27708 GCA_018398815.1 Conus ventricosus
AAATTAAAATTTTTAAATTTCAAAGAAATTTTTTTAAAACTAGGAGCATATCCTAAGCAGGCAGGGGGAAAATAAATGCCCCCAAATTCAAAAAATTCAGGAGACCCCTTAAAACCTTCAAATTATCGAGGTATAACAATTAATAACTCTCTAAAATTTGTTCTCCCATATATTAAAATGCCGAAAAACAAACTTTTTGGAAGAAAATCATTATTTAGCAGGGGGAACAAGCAGGCTTTCGAAAAGAAACAGAACATCAAAAAACTTTTTGGGTTTTAAAAGAAAATTTTTAAATAAAAAAAGGGAAAAGCAGAAAAATGGGCCTTTAGGGTTGCTTTTATCGATTTTGGAAAAAGGTTCGATAACGTTTGGCATGAGGATTTTTCTTAAAAATACATGCAACCCGGGAAAACTGTTTCAGATTTAAATGGAAAAAGAATAAAAATTCCAAAAAAAGCAAAAAAAAAATGAATCTATCCCTAACAAAACGAACGGGGGGAGTTTTAACAAGGAAATTTTCTTAGTCCCAACTTTTTTTAAAAAATTCTTCGAAAATTGAAAAAATTCCCAAAAGAAAATTTGGGGAGAGGGGCTAGTCTCCCTACTGAAAAAACCCCCCCCCTTTTTCCATTTTAAAAAGTATGCAGGGGGCCAAATTTTTTTATCTAAAAAAAAGGGAAGGGTTTTTCCCAAAACAAGTTCCCCCGAGACAAAATATTTTTAAAATTTGGGGGGGTATAAAAATTAAATTAAAAAACCCCCCAAAGGTTTGAAAAATTACAAAAAAAAAACCCCCCCCCAAGCCCCCTAAAAATTTAAATTTTTGGGTAGGATATTCAGCCCAACTGCCCGTACAAAATTGGGGAATAACTTTGCATTTCTGAGGGCTTCCTTTTTTTGGGAAAAAATAAATTTGGCCAAAGCAAGAAAGTAAAGCTTCCCCATTCATTATATTTTAAAAACGGGAAGGAAAACCAAACATTCTTTTTTATAAAATATACAATTTTTTTCGATATTTGGTTACCCCTAACCCAACATAGGGAGCAAAAAATTTTGGTTTGCCTTTGGTCGAGAAAAGTAAAAAATCCCAAAAAGGCCCCTTGACATATTTTGATTTTTTTCCCAAAATGTTTTTCCCAAAAAAACACCCACATGAAAATTAAATTTTAAATTCGGTAAACGCCCTTTTTGGTTTACACTCAAAGCAAAAATTTAACGACTCAAAGTAAACCTAGGAAGACCCCCAAAAGGGGGTTTCACTTTTAGTTGTCCAAACCCCGGGGCTTTTGGCTGCATATTTTAAAATAAGTCGGAAAAAACCATTTTAAAAGGGTATCCCAACGCCATAGAATAAAGACACGGGAATGCATATCCAGGGCCCTCTTTTTTAATAAAAAAACATTCTTTACTTTTTTGGGGAATTCCCCCAGGGTTTGGTTGAACCAGTAAACACTGAGTAAGCTAGACTAAAATTTTCACTTACAACCCCCTTGAAAACCCAAGGTAATTCAATTTTGTAAAAAGGAACAACCAAAATACAACCGTTTAGAGTTTTTAAAATGTCATCAAATCATCTGAAAAACAAAATTGAATATTACTTTTTGACTGATATGGACAGTAAAAAAAAAACAAGCGCTTTTTAAAATTTGCGTTTTAAAAAACCCCTCGCATGATTTAAATGTTGAAAAAGGGTCGTTTGAAGGTTTCCACAAACCCCAAATATTTTGAAATAGAAAAGAAGAATAGGGGAAAAAATTTCATTTTTTTTGATAATTGTAGAATATTTTAGATTTAAAGAACAAAACAAAGATACAAGTAAACGATGCACGTCAAAACGGAAAACCCCCGGAAAAGAAGAATTTTTTTGTGCCAGTGCCCTTAAACCCCCAAAAGTATCAAATTAAACTCCAGGGAACCCCAAACCAGAAAATTTAGCCACTTTTTTTTTGGGGGCCTTTCAAGCCAGGCGAAATTGATAATCGAAGAACTTTTTTTTTCTCTCTTTTCTCTTTTTGTTGAAAGTCTTTTTGTTGTTTTGTCCCAAATTTATCTTCAAAGGTGACGGAAATAAGAATTGTTTTTTTTCCCTTGTTCCCCCCAAAACCACCCACACCACACACACACCACACCACCACCACCCCCAAAACACACACAACCCACACACCCAAAACACCACACCCACCCAAACACACCCGCGCGCGGCGCGCGCCACACCCACCCCCACATGCCGCCGCACGCAGCAAAAAGCTCGTGCAAACACACCCACACAAAACACACACCACACACCCACACACACACCCACACACACACACACACACACACACACACACACACACACACAGCCACTATCCCCAATCCCCACACACTCACACACACAGGCACACACCCCCCACACACACCACCACAACCCACACACACCCACACCACAAAACAAAACCCAACACACACACCCCACCCCACACACTCTCTCCCTCCTCTCTTCTCCCCCCTTCTCTCTCTCTCCCTCTCTCCCCCCCCCCCTCCCCCCCCCCTTTTTGAAGGGGATGTGTTTTTACAACGTTGGTTCCATCACTGAGGATCGTCTTGCAGGAGTAGGGGGGGAGCGCAACTTTTCGATGTTCACGTGCGATGTGGCGGGGGGACAGGAGACGGAAAGGATAATGTGTTACTGTCAAGGGATCTTAAAATTTGGCACAGCAGTCCCAACGGGAAAGGGAGGGGGGCAGGGGAAAAATTTTGTTTTTTCAACGTCTTCGTTGTGCAAAAGCAGTCCCACCAGGCAGGTGAGGGCCCAAGAAAAGGGTTTCCTGTCAAGGGTTTTCCCGTGCACACCCGGCCCGGAGAGGGGCCGGTTTAAAGTTTCTGAAAACGACTTAAGGTGCAAGCAAAAAGGCCCCCCGGTGACGGGAGGGATAAGTGTTACGGGGTTCCCAACAAACTTCCTTTGTGCCCAGCAGTACAACAGGACAGGGACGGGAGAGAAATTGTTCTGCAACAAACCCCTGGCACACCCGCCCGCGGGAAAGGTGCCCTCCCAGGAAAATTTGGTTACGTCAACGATTTTTCATGTACCCCGCAGCACAGCAGGAAGGGGGGAGGCAGGCAAAGGGTGTTCCCTGTCAAGATTTTCCCAGTCCCACCCGTACAACGGGGGCCAGGTGACGGGCCCGAGATAGTTTTTATTTGTAAACCCGATCTTCAGTGAAAGCAGTCCCAAACCGGACGGGTTTACGGGCAGAGATAAAGTGAAACTGTCAACAAACTTAAAGCCCGCAGTCCAAAACCGGGAAAAGGGGAGTTAAAGGGCCCGGGGAAAAAAGTGTTCTGTCAACGATTTTCCCAAGTCCCCGGGGGACAGGAACTGGCATGGATAATGGTTCCTGAAAAACGCTCTTCATGTGCACACCCCGTAGGCAGGCCCAGGGATGGCCCGAATAAGGGGTTTTACTGACCCCCCGTTTTTTCATGTGCCCCGCAGTACACCCGGAAAAGGAGACGGGCCCGAGTAAGTGTTCCTGAAAAACCCGATCTTCATGTGCACACCCGGACAGGGACGGCGAAAATATGTGTTAAGTCTCCAGTATGTCGGGGAACTTTATGGAATTGCCCAGCGCAAAAAAAAGAGTGTTGTTGCTGTAGTGAAAACGAGTGTTTTTGGGGGGCCGGGAAAAACTAAATTTGGGTTTTAGAGCCCCGGGAAACTATGAAAACCTGGCGATCCGGGGGTTGGGGGTTTCGAATTCTCCCCGGGCCCGGGGTTTAGGGAAACCCTTGGATCAAACCCATTCTTTTTGACTCCTTTCCCCCAAAAATTTTCCTTTGAATGGGACTTTTAAATTTAAACCCCTCCTTTTCCCAAAAAATACTTTAAATGGGCCTATTAAAAACCCCCGGGGTTTTGAAGGGGTGAAAGCACGCATAACATCTTGGGACACACCCTTAAAAATCTCATCCCCCAACTTTCGGGAAGAAAAGCCCACTTTTTTCCTTTGGTATGGATAAAAATGGACACATGTATGCACCCCCCGGGGGAAAAAAGAAAAATGAAAAGGGAAATAAGGGGAAAATAAATGAAGGGTTTTTGACTGAGGGGGCCCCGGGGAAACGAAAAGGGCTGGGAAAGAAGCGCCGGGAGGACAGCTGTTCCGTCGGCGCTAAACCCCCGGGGGCAAAACCCCCTTGCGTCAAAGAGTGGGGTTGTGAAATCTTTGGCAAGAAAGCTTTTATAAATATTAAAGGTTTAAAAGTTTCTTTTTAGAATATTTCCTTGCCCCGCTTCCCAAAGCGTTTTTTACAAAGGAAAAATTGGCCCCTGACACTGTAGGGAAAATTTTACCTTTTTTATAATGGGAACCCAAAAAGACTTACAAAAGAACCTTTTCTTCATTCAAACAGAACGACTTGGGGGTTAACCTTGATAGGGGGGTTCCTTCCCCGTTAAAAGGAACAAAGTATCCGAATGCTGATAAAAAGTTATATTTGGGAAACAACATAAACTACAAGTGTAACTTTAGGGGCATTTACAGAAAAAAAAAGGGGAAAAAAGAAAAAAAAATAAACAAACTAAAAATAAACAGAAAAAGTTTGACATTTTATAGTGTTTTTCTTTTTTTAGTTACCATTTAACCCCAAAAATTAAAATCATGTCGGGTTTCGATATTCTTCCTTGCGGGTCGGGTTTTTTTTTGGTTGCGGGCAAAATCTTCAACCTGCACCTTTTGAAACCCCCCAGTTTTTCTCGGGGGTGCTGACGGCTGCCCCCCCCAAAACTGCAACCCCCAGTTCTGCACCCTCAACCCGGTTGGCGCCATAGAAAAAGTAAAGGGCTGGATAAAGGGGGGGGATGCGTTCTGGGGGTTGGAGCCAGTTTCCACATGGAATTCGTCTGTGTGGCCCAAACTTTAAATTTTGGTGAGGTGGCCCGCCGTTCCCGGGAGTGGTTCTGAAAAAAATTGTTTACTGGTATCCCCCCGGGGCTGATGGATTTGGAAACAGCACCACTTTTTACTGCACCCCGCCTTCTCTTCCCCCGGTTTTTTATTTGATTGTGGGGGGAAAAGTTTGGGCCCTTTTTGGGAGGTCAAAAGGGGGGCCCGAACTGCTCCATATTTTCTGCCTGCCTTTGAAAAAAACATCCTTATTTTTTCTCATGATCCCAAAAGTGGGGGGAACCCACTGGAAAACAATGGGGATCGTCTTGAAAGCTCCCGGAGGGTTTTTTATGTTTTTTCAGCGCTGTTGGCTTCGTTGCCTTTAAGTTCCTCAACAGAAAATCTGCAGTCTGAAAAAAGTGTCTCGGGGGGTTTGGGGGGGTTTGACTTTCTGGACGCCCTTTTGCAGCCCTGGAGCCCAAACGCTGCCTTGCTCAGTAGTTGGATCAATAATCCCCTTCTTTGAAAGCACAACAAAAAAGCAAAAATTTGACGGGGGATTTCTGACAACGTGGAAAAAATTTCTTTGCATTTACCCGAATGGTTCCCTTTCTGATAACACCGTAAAAGGAAATTTTCCTTTCCCCTCGCCCGAATGTTTTTCCCCTTTTAAACTATTGCAAAATGAGGCGGGCCCGCAGGCGGAAATCTAAACCCCCTTTTAAATTAATTTTTAGGGGGAACCACCAAAAACCCTAGACAAACGAATCACAAACCCCCACCCACTTTTTTGGGGGCCTCAAAAGGGCCCCTTTATCAAGCAAGTCCCCCCGTTTTGGGGCAAAGAAAAGGAAAAAAACGAGCAGTCCCCTTAGATTTAAACCCAAAAATGAGGCCCCCTGAAAAAAAAAGAACGGGGAGTCACTTATCTTAATAACCAACGTTGAGGGCCCCAAAGAAAAGGAAAAACGAGCAGTTTACTTTATCTTTGGTAACCAACGTTCGGACCAAAGAAAAGGGAAAAAGGGCGTCCCTTTTCTTAGATAACCCCAAAGTTGAGAACAATGAAAAGGAAGGAAGGGCCCTCACTTATCTTAGATAACCCCAAAGTTGGAAAAATGGGGAAAAAAAAAGAAGGGGCCCTCACTTAACTTCCTTAGTTTAAACCCAAAGTTGAAAAATGGGAAAAGGAAAAAACGGGCAGTCACTTTTCTTTTGATTTTAATAAAAAAAAAGTTTAGGACAAAGAAAAGGGAAAAACGGGCGTCCCTTATCTTAGGGTTTGATAAACCCAACGGGTTTAGGGGCAATGAAAAGGAAAGGAAAAGGGAGTCACTTATCTTGATATAAAACCCAAAGTTGAGGACAATGAAAAGGAAAAACGGGCAGGGCCTTTTCTTAGATATAGATAAAACCCAAAGTTGAGGTAAAAAAGGAAGAACGGGCAGTCCCTTTAAACCCAAAATATGTAACCAAAGTTGAGGACAAAGAAAGGGGAACGGGCAGTCACTTATCTTGAAATTTGATAAACCCTTTATTGAGGCCCTGAAAGGGGGAAAAAGGCCCGCAATTATCTTAAAATAAGATAAACCAAAGTTTGGCCCCCTGAAAAGGAAAAACCCGGGAGTCACTTATCTTGAAAGGGTAAAAAACGTTTTGGGGCAAAAAAAAAGGAAGAAGGGCAGTCCCCTTTTCTTGTAAACCCAAAGTTGAGGCAAAGGGAAAAAGGAAAAACGGGCAATCCCCTTTCCAAGTAAAGATAAGCCCAACCCCTTGGGACCCAAAGAAAAAAGGAAAAAAAAAGGGCGTCCCTTAATTTTGTAACCCCCGTTTTAGGCCCAAAGAAAAGGAAGTCCCGGGCCACCCCTTAAATTTGATATAGCTAACCAAAAACCTTAAAACCCCCCCCCCCCCCCCCCCCCCCCCCGGGAATCAATTTTAAAAAAAATTTTTTTCTTAGAAAAAACAAATTGAGGACCAAAGAAAAAAAAGGAAAAACCCGGGAGTCACTTTTTCTTAGATTAAACCCCCGGGTTTAGGGCAATAAAAGGAAGAACGGGGAGTCATTAAAAATTTGATTAGATAAACAACGGTTTAGAATAATGAAAAGGAAGAAAGGGCCCCACTTATCCTTTGATATCGATAACCCCAAAGTTGAAACCCAAAGAAAAGGGAAAACCGGGCCTCAAAATTATCCCTTTGATATGTAGTAAAGTAGAACCCTAAAAGGAAAAAACCCCAAAAATTTCCCTTTTTTAGATAAAGATAACCCACGTTGAAGCGTGAAAAGGAAGAACGGGCAGTCACTTATCTTAATATAGAAACCCCAAAGTTGAAACAATGAAAAGGAAAAAAAGGGCAGTTCCCCTTTATCTTAGAAAAAAGGGTAAACAACGTTGAGGACCAAAGGAAAAAGGCAAAAAAAGGGGGTCCTTACTTTTGATTGTAACCCCCCCCTTGGAACCCCCGAAAAGGAAGAAAGGGGCCCTTACTTTTCAGCTAAAGGGAAAACAACGTTGAGAACCCAAAGAAAAGGAAATACGGGGAGTCCCCTTATCTTAGACTTAGATAAAAATAAACAACGTTGAGGACAATGAAAAAGGAAAAAACGGTCGTCCCCCCTTTTTTAGATAAGAAACCCCCCGTTGAGGACCAAAGAAAAGGAAGAACCCGGGGAGTCCCCCAAAAATTTGATAAAGATAAACCCAAAAGGGTTTGGGCCCTGAAAAGGCCGAACGGGGAGTCCTTTTTCTTAGAATTGAAAAAACAACGTTGAGAACAAGAAAAGGCGAACGGGCCGTCAATTATCTTTGATAAAGATAACAACGTTGAGGACAATGAAATGGAAGAAGGGCAGTCAATTATCTTAGATAAAGATAAACACGTTGAGGACAATGAAAAGGAAGAAGGGGCAGTCACTTATCTTAGATATAGATAACCAACTTTGAGGAAAATGAAAAGGAAGAAAGGGCAGTCACTTATCTTCTCAAATTCAGCACAAATATGTGTGAAATGAACGCGTTGAAAGGGGGAGAACGGGAGTTAATAATGATGATCATACAAGTAATGATTACAACAGCAGTAAGAAAAATTTTAATGATTAAATTATTAAAATTTAGAAGAGAGGATTAATACTACTTTCGTGGTAAAAGGGATGATAGTAGTTGCGGCATATAGTAGCTATACACACAGAAGGCGAGAAAGGAGAAGATTTTAGGGGGTCAATGAACAGCATTGTTGTGGGGGGCAACAGTGTTATTGGCGATGCGATGGTGATGGAATGGTATTGATGGTGATGGTGGTAATAATAAGAATAATAATAGTATTGATAATAATCATCAGCATCATTATCATCATCATCACCATCATTTATCATCATCTCTCATCACCATCATCATCACCATCATCATCATCATAGTAATAATAATAATAATTAATAATAATAATAATGATAATAATAATAATCATAATCATAATAATAATCTTTTGCAGTTTACAAGGAGAAAGGTAGCCTGACAGCGACAGTGTTACACCTTTCGTTGCAGTAAAAACGGACAGTGTTACACCTTTCAGTTGCAGTTGAACGACGTGTTACACCCTTTCAGTTGCAGTAGAACGACAGTGTTACACCTTTCAGTTGCAGTAGAACGACAGTGTTACACCTTTTAGTTGCAGTAGAACGACAGTGTTACATCTTTCAGTTGCAGTAGAACGACAGTGTTACACCTTTCAGTTGCAGTAGAACGACAGTGTTACACCTTTTCATTTTTGCAGTAGACGACAGTGTTACACCTTTCAGTTGCAGTAGAACGGACAGTGTTACACCTTCAGTTGCAGAGAAGGGACAGTGTTACACCTTCAGTTGCAGTAGAACGACAGTGTTACACCTTTCAGTTGCAGTAGAACGACAGTGTTACACCTTTCAGTTGCAGTAGAACGAAGGAGTCTGGATATCAATATAAAACATTCCTTTTTTCAGTTGCAAACGGAAAGAAGTAGTCTGACATGAAAAAAAAAGCATTACTTTTTCCGTTTCAACGGAGGAAGTAGTCTGACATCAGTAAACGGTTACTTCAATTTTAACGGAGCAAAAAAAGTTTGTTAATAAAAAAAAAGAACGTGAATTCTTCTGCACAATACAAAAACAGCCAGATATTGATGAAGTGTTGCTTCTTTGGGTTACAACTGAGCAAAGTAGTTTGACATGGAGGAAGCGTTACTTCTTTCCCGTTACAACTGAGCAAACTAGTTTGACATCGAGGAAGCGTTCCTTCTTTCAGTTACAACGAAGCGGAGTAGTCTGAATGTTGATTTAAAATTTTAAACCTTTTTTTTTGGTGCAAAGGAACAAAGTCGTTTGAAACTGATGGAGTTTTTTTTTTAATTCAGTGACATCGGGGAAGCAGTCTGACTTTGTGGAAACAGGACTTCTTTCAGTTACAACGACTAAAGCAGTTGATACCTATATTTTTTTTTCACGACATCTTCATTCAATCTATTTCCAAAATAATACACAAGGGCAAATACTTATTTAAAAATAGAGTCATGAAAATAAACAACATACCGCTCATATTTACCAACTCCGGTTGTTACCTGCTCAGGACAACATGTAAATAGAAAACCGAAGGCAGAGAGAGAGAGGAGAGAGAGAGAGGAGAGAGAGAGAGAGAGAGAGAGAGAGAGAGAGACAGAGAGAGGAGAGAGAGAGAAGAGGACAGAGAGAGAGAGAAGAGAGAGAGAGGAGAGAGAGAGAGAGATGAGAGAGGAGAGAGAGAAAGGGGAGAGAGAGAGAGAGAGGAGAGAGCCCGTATAATGAAAGTTTACATACTTTAGTGTTTACAGATTCTGCAAAATTTCCAATTTGGGGCCGTGGCTGGGCGACATACTAATAGTTTCTTACGGGCCAGGATCATATCAGTATCAATAAAAAATAAGTAAAAAAGGTCAGCAAAGCCCTTCGGAATTTGCCTGGTCTGCGTCCCGGGTACCCCAAAGAAAAATTTCCCCAGTTTCCTAGAAAAAAAAGTAGAATGAAAACGGGGACCCAAAGTACTTTTTCTCAGTTCCAAAGCTGAACAGTAATTTGAAATCAAGTGTAACTTCCTTCACTTACAAAGCTACAACGTAAATGGATGTCACTAACATGTGACTTGTTTTACTTACCAATGGAGCAAAACAGACCAGCATGAACAGTGATATTACAAAGGAGAAAATCAATAGTGCCATTACAAAGGAGCAAATCAATAGTGCCATTACAAAGGGAGCAAATCAATGGTGACATTACAAAGGGAGCAAATAAATAGTGCCATTTTAAAGGGAGAAAAATCAATAGTGCCATTACAAGGAGCAGATCAATAGTGCCATTACAAAGGGATCAAATCAACAGTGCCATTACAATGGGAGCAAATAACTAGTGCCATTACAAAGGGAGCAAATCAATAGTGCCATTACAAAGGGAGCAAATCAATAGTGCCATCACAAAGGAAGCACATAAATAGTGCCATTACAAAGGGAGCAAATCAATAGTGCCATTACAAAGTGAGCAAATCCATAGTGCCATTACAAAGGGAGCAAATCAATAGTGCCATTATAAAGGGAGCAAATCAATAGTGCCATTACAAAGGGAGCAAATCAATAGTGCCATTAAAAGGGACCAAATCAATAGTGCCATTACAAAGGGAGCAAATCAATAGTGCCATTACAAAATGAGCAAATCAATAGTGCCATTACAAAGGGAGCAAATCAATAGTGCCATTAGAAAGGGAGCAAATAATTGGTGCCATTACACAGGGAGCAGATCAATAGTGCCATTACAAAGGGAGCAGATCAATAGTGCCATTACAAAGTGAGCAAGTCAATAGTGCCATCACAAAGGAGCAGATCAATAGTGCCATTACAAAGGGAGCAAATCAATAGTGCCATTACAAAGGAGCAAGTCAATAGTGCCACCACAAAGGGAGCAGATCAATAGTGCCATTACAAAGGGAGCAAATCAATAGTGCCATTACAAAGTGAGCAAATCAATAGTGCCATTACAAAGGGAGCAAATCAATAGTGCCATTACAAAGGGACCAAATCAATAGTGCCATTACAAAGTGAGCAAATCAATAGTGCCATTACAAAGGGACCAAATCAATAGTGCCATTACAAAGGGAGCAAATCAATAGTGCCATTACAAAGTGAGCAAATCAATAGTGCCATTACAAAGGGAGCAAATCAATAGTGCCATTACAAAGGGAGCAAATCAATAGTGCCATTACAAAGGACCATATCAATAGTGCCATTACAAAGGGAGCAAATCAATAGTGCCATTATAAAGGAAGCAAATCAATAGTGCCATTACAAAATGAGCAAATCAATAGTGCCATTACAAAGGAGCAAATCAATAGTGCCATTACAAAGGACCAAATCAATAGTGCCATTACAAAGGAGCACATCAATAGTGCCATTACAAAGTGAACAAATCAATAGTGCCATTAGAAAGGGAGCAAATCAATAGTGCCATTACAAAGGGAGCAAATCAATAGTGCCATTACAAAGGAAGCAAATCAACAGTGCCATTACAAAGGGACCAAATCAACAGTGCCATTACAAAGGGAGCCAATCAATGGTGCCATTACACAGGACAAATCAGTAGTGCCATTACAAAGGGAGCCAATCAATAGTGCCAGTACATAGGGAGCAAATCAATAGTGCCATTACAAAGGGAGCAAATCAATATTGCCATTACAAAGGGAGCAAATCCATAGTGCCATTACAAAGGGAGCAAATC
Organism: Conus ventricosus; assembly: GCA_018398815.1. Taxonomy (NCBI): domain Eukaryota; kingdom Metazoa; phylum Mollusca; class Gastropoda; order Neogastropoda; family Conidae; genus Conus; species Conus ventricosus. Next base: position 24,144 of record JAFLJL010002195.1, read on the forward strand.
AATAGTGCCATTACAAAGGGACCAAACCAGTAGTTCCATTACAAAGGGAGCAAATCCATAGTGCCATTACAAAGTAAGCAAATCAATAGTGCCATTACAAGGGACCAAATCAATAGTGCCATTACAAAGGGAGCAAATCAATAGTGCCATTACAAAGGACCAAATCCATAGTGCCATTACAAAGCGAGCAGATCAATATGCCATTACAAAGTTAGCAAATCATAGTGCCATTACAAAGGGAGCAGATCAATAGTGCCATTACAAAGGGACCAAATCAGTAGTGCCATTACAAAGGAGCAAATCCATAGTGCCATTACAAAGGGAGCATATCATAGTGCCATTAGAAAGGGAGCAAATCAATAGTGCCATTACAAAGGGAGCAAATCAATAGTGCCATTACAAAGGGAGCAAATCAATAGTGCCATTACAAAGGGAGCAAATCAATAGTGCCATTACACAGGGAGCAAATCAATGGTGCCATTACAAAGGACCAAATCAATAGTGCCAATTACATAGGGACCAAATCCATAGTGCCATTACAAAGGGAGCAATCAATAGTGCCATTACAAAGGAGCAAATCAATAGTGCCATTACAAAGGGAGCAAATCAATAGTGCCATTACAAAGGGAACAAATGAAAAATGCATTGTCCCACACACAAGGCTTTCTTAGTGTATTGACACAAAGATATGCAGATCTTCAGTACATGCACTTTTTGGAAGACACGTTGCCTCTCTTTAATGACCAGTGGACATACTATCAAAGACTGATTTCATAAAGCCTTTTTTCTTCTTCACTAACGGAGAGTGCTCTGTTAAATTTATTTACCTATTTATTTACTTTTTGTTTTCTCTCCCTTCTATTAGTTCCTGATGTTGTTGTTATTGCTTTTATCATGAAAACACACCAGGCCTAATTTGTTTATGTGAGTTCCCCCTTTCTTCCATATTTGAAGGATGGGGGCAACTCGAAGCTTCTTGTGCAGTCTTGGCCACTCTTTGCTCGGTCCTTCGGTTTTGCACTTTCGTTTGTGGAGGGACGGAGGATATAAGGGAGGTGCCACAACTCTTACTTCTCCCTTACCTCCTTAGTTGAAGGAAGGAGCAACATTATTTCACATCTTTTGTCTGGTCGCTCTTCAAAACCTCAGCCCTTCTGGTTGTGTGTTTGTGTTTGTGTTTTGTGTGTGTGTGTGTGTGTGTGTGTTGTGTGTGTGTGTGTGTGTGGTGTGTGTGTGTGTGTGTGTGTGTGTGTGTGTGTGTGTGTGGTGTGTGTGTGCGTGTGTGTGTTGTTGTTGTTGTTTTGTTTTGGTTTTGTTTTTGCATCCGGAGGGGTGGTGGACATCTGAGGAAGAGGCCACATCTGTTGCCCGCTGCTGGTCTGGCATCGTGGTGCCGTGTCGTGTTCTGCTGACCAATCAGCGGACTGGTCCACCCAGTAGTTAGTTTGTTGGTTGGTTGGCTGAGCTCTGCTGCGGTGTCGCATCGGTGGCGGGCTTTACCTTTCCAGACCCTCAAAACTCTAAATATGAAAGTCTTATACAAGTGATATATGAGAAAATCATTATGGTGTGAATTTACATGATGTGAAGTTACATGCTTGAAATATTTGTGATAATAATGTGATTGATTTTTTTTTGTATATTCATACCAAAAGTGGTGATATTATCATTATTACTTTATTATTATTATTATTATTATTATTATTATTATTTCTTTTTTTTTTTGTGTGTGAAATCTCTGAAAGAAATCTACGAATCTGTGTACACACTGATCCCGGCGTACTGTCTGGGGGCTTTGGGGACTCAGATCCAATATTCAAATTAAAGAATGTCTCTAAAACATTACTGAAACAGTGGTTGGGAGTTCCGGAGGCTGTCTAGACCGTGCCCTTGGAGAAAGCACAATAAGTAAATGGTCATCTATACATGTACCGGAAAAATAAGACTTAAAGTCAGAGGAACAAATGAGAGAGAAACAAGGACGGAAAGTGATCTGCTCAATGCAACACGGCGGAAAGTGATCTGCTCAATGCAACACGGCGGAAAGTGATCTGCTCAATGCAACACGGCGGAAAGTGATCTGCTCAATGCAACACGGCGGAAAGTGATCTGCTCAATGCAACACGGCGGAATATTAAATGAAAAGACCAAGATTGAAACTGTCAGAGCATAAGTTCTAAGGCATATTCGCACGATCCAAGGATGTTGATGTTCTTTTGAAATATCTCTCCGCTTGCGCACCAACCTAGCTAATAACAATGGTATACACTTGTGTGTGTTGTGTGTGTGTGTGTGTGTGTGTGTGTGTGTGTGTGTGTGTGTGTGTGTGTTTTGTGTGTGTGTGTGTGTGTGTGTGTGTGTGTGTGTGTGTGTGTGTGTGTGTGTGTGTGTGTGTGTGTGTGTGTGTGTGTGTGTGTGTGTGTTGCATCCTTGTTAGTTTCCTTTTGTGATTGTTTATTTGCAATTGAATACACCTTTTGAGAATTGCTTAACTATGGAAATATTTCCTCCAGGATTTAATGTATTTGTTTTCTTCTTTTGTTGCTTGTCCTTTTTATGCATAAAGAAAAACTTTAAAAAAATAATAAAGGGAGCAAATCAATGCTGCCATTACAAAGGGAGAAAATCAATAGTGCCATTACAAAGGGAGCAAATCAATAGTGCCATTACACAGGGAGCAAATCAACAGTGCCATTACAAAGGGAGCAAATCAATAGTGCCATTACAAAGGGAGCAAATCAATAGTGCCATTACAAAGGGAGCAAATCAATAGTGCCATTACAAAGGGAGCAAATCAATAGTGCCATTACAAAGGGAGCAAAGTACTTGACAGTCTTACGCCTTTCAGTAACAACGGAGCAAAGAAACATGACATGAGTAGTGATGCTTATTTCTGTGACAGTGGAACGAAGTAGTCTGACTCCGACGAAGAGAATTGTCTTTCAGTGAGAATGGGAAAAAATAGCCTGACAACAATAGAATGATACTTCTCTCAGTGACAATGGAACAAATTAGTCTGGCAAAAAAATGGTCTCCTTCAGTGACAATGGAATAAAGCGTTCTGGTTTTGATAGGCAATTATTTATTTCTGTAAGCTGAGGCAAGATAATGTTGCTTATAGCCCAGCCGACAACAAAGGTTTATTTCAGTGACAAAGCCACAAAGTTGTGTGGCATCCACTGTGTGCTATGACATAGAAACAAAAAAGTCTTTTTTTAAAAGAGAAAATAAAGCGTCGTTGCATGCAGGTTATAGAGCGTCTTTTTTTTTCTCTTTTTTTTTTTCTTTCACTTTTTATCTTTAAGAAGTCAAGCAGTGATAGAATGGTATTTCTTCTGTCAGTTTCAACAGAATTCAAGCAGTCTGAAATCGATGTGACTTCTGTCAGTTGCAAAAGGAACAAAGTGGTCTGAATCGACAGCGTTGCGTCTTTCATCAATAACAACGGAGCAAAGTAGTCGGCCATCAGATTGTTGCTTCCTTCAATTTCAGTGAACAAAGAAGTCTGACATCAATAATATTGCTTCTTTTAGTCACAGAGAAATTAAAGTTGTACAGCCGCCGT
>JAFLJL010002196.1:0-27193 GCA_018398815.1 Conus ventricosus
GACAAAAATTGATTTTCGGCCGGAAAGTGAACTGTGTGCATCTCACGAAAATCGATTTTCATAGTACGAAAATCGATTTTATGTGCAAATTACTTACCAACAGACCCGATAATCAATAACCAGGTGCAAATTATGCCGGAAATTAACAACCGGCCCCGATAATCAATAACGGGCCAAAATCAATTATATGTGCAAATTATTTACCAAAATCAATATTAGGTGTAAAAATCAATAACCGGTTTCGATAATCGATTATCAGGGGTTATTTGCACCTGGTTATTGATTATCGGGCCTATTGATCAATAATTTGTACATGAAAATAATTTTCATTCGATGAAAATCGATTTTCGGACGGAAAGTGAATTTTTGCATTTCACGCTTCATCTCTCTCTCTCTCCTCTCTCTCTTCTCTCTCTCTCTCTCTCTCTCTCTCTCTCTCTCTCTCTCTCTCTCTCTCTCTCTCTCATTCCAATTAGGTGTCACAGAGGTCTGAATTTAAAAGTAATGAGGTTTCTTTTGTTTTCTTTGTTTGTTTGCTTTGTTTTGTTTTGTTATTGTTACTCCATATAAAATTTCATGGATATCCCATGAATAAATATCAAATGAGGAGAGAGAGAGAGAGAGAGAGAGAGAGAGAGAGAGAGGAGAGAGAGAGAGAGAGAGAGAGAGAGAGAGAGAGAGAGAGAGAGAGAGAGAGTCTTCGCTTAGTCATGTAGCAATTGCACTACGTATTCAAGCCTCTACCTTGTTTCGGCACTACGAGAAGTAACGAAAAGTAGCTAAAAAGCGACTGCCCTCTGTCACTAATGGACATTTTTGATTAGCTCTATACAGATGGCATAAAAGGAGAAAGAAGTTCGAAGGCTGACTTGCAATCTCTATTGGCTACTGTCCTTTAGCACTACGTGGCAGTAGCTCTACATACTTTCGTGTGTTTTGTTTTCTATTTCTTTCTTTAGCACTACGTGGCAATAACTCTACATGATGAAAATGTAGAACTGCTGCACTGGCAGCGCTGATTTTTGTATTGAACAGACTAGGCCTATTACTCATCAATTAAATACCGATACTGTTTGAGCACAATGCCTTCTGCCCACCTTGTTGAGAAAGAACGAACGAACGAACGAACGAATTTTTATTTTCAGAGGGTAATGGAATAAGCATCACTGCTTTTTTACATCCAGCCCTCCAGAAAGAGAGAGAGAGAGAGAGAGAGAGAGAGAGAGAGAGAGAGAGAGAGAGAGAGAGAGAGAGACACTTTTGACACTTTGACACTTTGATATTTTATTGTCATTACCAAAAGGTCTTATGACAAGGGGGGTAACGGGGTAATAACTCATTCCTCTTCCTTACACTACAAGCGATATTACACAGTTTTTCCCCAGTGATCAATCAAATCAAAACAAGCAAAACAAAGAAAAAGTAGACCCGAATCTTCGAATATCCTCTCAGACACGAGAAACCCTTTTAACATTACAATAGCAACAACAATGACAACCACAACGACAAAAACAACAAATCGACGACGACAACAACAACAACAACAACACACGCACGCACGCACGCACGCACGCACGCACGCACGCACGCACGCACGCACGCACGCACGCACCACACACACACACACCACAACACACGAGGAAAATGTAATATTACAGATTGATCCGACCATCCACTCTTTTAAGCGATGACTATGTTACTAAACTATTCCACATGCTTTTAGTCATATTTTTATACAATATTATAAATGCTTTTGTCTTATTTTCATTGCTTCTGTAATGAATTTAGCGACTGACATGATTATACAGTCGTCATCAGACGATAACAAAGAAGCAACATTTTGCCTTTCACAAACATCTGAAGTAAAACAGGAACATTTTTGCACGCACATCACTGTATGCAGTACATTGAAATAAGAAGTGCTTTTCATTATCAAAAGTACATCCACATGAAGGGCAGGGTGATTCTGTGGATGTTCCACACTCGAACCATCTTTTGTTTGCATTGAAACCTACGGTTCGTAACCTGAATCTTGCGTAACAACTTCTTTGCCATTTATCTTTAATAACCTTAAGAAACTTTTCCGAATGGAATATGTTCTTAAAGGAGAAGAACCAACGATACTTTTCTTTGGTTTCCATATCAGAATGCCAGTTCTGTTTAAAAGAACAAATGAGTCTATCCTTAAATTCTGCAATAAACTGCTGTTCGTTTCCTACTCCTTGAGACATCCACACTACTCCAAACCCTGTTCTGATAGCACTTTCTTTACATTATAAGCCCAATTTTCTTTACCTCGTTCCATTTGTACCAGCATCATATCATAAGCTTGTCTGCACAGACGTGACTGTGGGAGCTTCAACATTTTCAACCAGTACCTAACACATTTCACGTAAGATCTTATATAAAGAGGGTATCTGCCCATCTCTCCGTATAAAAGAGTGTTAGATGCATGAATTGGTACCTGAAGAAACGCTTTATAGCGTACGTGTGTACTTTTTCTATCTGTGAATTTTTTTTGCAACCCCCAAATTTCGGCTCCATAAGTAAGTAAAGGTTCTATCTGTGAATCGAACATTCTCCAAAATATACTGCAATCAATACATTTCAGCTTCCTTAAGGATCTCATAATTTCAATGACACCTTTTTTACCCTTCCTTAAAGATTCTTCCCACGCATAACTTAACGTCAGTTTTGTTGAAAATATCATTCCTAAGTATTTGTATGAATTGGCTACTTGAACTTTTGTATTTCCATAAAACCATCTTTCGTGTAAAGAAAGATGTCCACCATTTCTGAAGACCACAATGTTTGTCTTATCCAAGTTAACTGTTAAACACAAACGATCTGCTTCCTCTTTTAAGATATTTAACTGGTTTTGTAAACCTACAACTGTGCCAGATAAAAGAATAACATCGTCAGCAAACAGTAACAAAAATATTTCGACTGCTCCAGGTATTATTTGAATACCATGTCTACCTTTACTAGATAACTCCACTGCTAGTTCATTTATGAAAAAAGAAAACAGCAGCGGACTCAACAGACACCCTTGTTTAACTCCATTTGGGCAATCGAAATAATCTGAATACTCATCTTGACACGTCACACGCAAGTACCGAGTTGTAAATACTCCTAATGGCTCTATACAATTTACCATTCAACCACTTTTACGAAGTACATTCCACATTCCACAGAGAGAGAGAGAGAGTTCTTAGATTTTATCTCTTTCTGTCTCTCTGAATCTCTCTCTGTCTCCGCATCTCTCTGTCTCCGCATCTCTCTCTCTCTCTCTTTTTCTAATTATCTCTGTCTCTCTGTCTTTGTCTCTCTCTAATTATCTTTCTATCTCTCTTCTCTGTCTCTTTGTGTGTCTGTCTGTCTGTCTGTCTGTCTGTCTGTCTCTCTGTCTCTCTCTCTCTCTCTCTCTCCCCTCTCTCCTCTCTCTCTCTCCTCTCTCTCTCTCTTTTCTCGATTTCTGTATTTTGGTCATTTCAATTATCGTAATTTAATACAACTCTGAACTCTGAACATTTTTATTGTACTTTGGCCTTAGGCCAGGGGCTCCTGGCCATAATGCGGAGGAGGGATGGAACTAGGAAAGAAAATGATTTACAAAAAAATATATTTTGACGCACTATACCAACCACATATACTCAGGGACTCAGGAATTTTAACGTAAGGTCACCAACCCGTATAGCTATGGAAACACGCGTGTACTGAGACATTAACTAAAGAACTGTAAATGAACAACAAATTAATGAGTAACAATGACTCCTGTCACCAAATACAGAGAAAAACAAAGCAAAGCAAAGAAAGGATCAATACAATCTTGTAACAATTAAATGTAGTCCGTCTCTTCTCTTGGGTTTAAAGCATAAAATATGAAGATTGCAACATATCTAGTCAGGATACAACTTGGATTCTGTAACAAGTATGACAATCCGGTCACGTACGATACGAGGACACGTACGGCACGGTAGGTAGGTGGTGGAACATAGCCTGGGGGAATATGGAGGTGGGGGAACATAGAACTGGGGAAAATGGAGGTGGGGGAACATAGGACCTGGGGGAATATGGAGGTGGGGAAACATAGACCTGGGGGGAATATGGAGGTGGGGAACATAGACCTGGGGGAATATGGAGGTGGGGGAACATAGACCTGGGGGGAACATAGACCTGGGGAACATAGACCTGGGGAACATAGACATGGGGAACATGTGGCGCCTCCCCTAATGGGGACCTACTGACATTATCCAGTAGTGATTGCGCTACACCATCCCCATACAAACGGGCCGTTGTCACTATTTTTCTTTCTTTCTGCTGTAGAGCAAACGGGCATAGCGATATAGACACGTAGTTCTAGAGAACGCGAACATGAATAGCTCTTTCGATACATGGTCAATTGTAGTGATATAGACACGTAGTCTTAAAGGGTCGTATGGTTTACGACACGTAGATCTATTGGTCGTAGGGCTAATAACTGGTAGTGCTTTAGATACGTAGTGATTGCGCTACGCACCCAGATTATCCATGGGCTTCAATGCAGACGGACTAGTTGCAACATTATGGTGCAATTAGAAAAGAACATTTTTGAACGCGAAGATACTACGTCTTGTTGATTCAAGTGCTGAGCTTTACATACTGGGACTGTCGGGGGAAGACGGGGTGTTTTTCAGTGAAAAAAGGTGTTTGTAAAAGATTTCATGTCGGGGTGATAGTGTTTTCAGAACTATTTGGTAGTCCTTCTTTACAAAAATAAACAATGGCAGGAGGTACAAAGAAAAGAAGGAAAGAGGACAAAAACGCGGGCTCAGTGGCTAGAAGAAAAAACTGGCTATTCTGATGTTCATGCGCGTAGACTACGTGCCGTTGCTAAATCGCTTTATGCAAAACAATAAAAAAACAAAACATCTTCTTGAGGACCCATCAACTGTCTGTGATCATGTAACTGTCTTTGTGTATGTTTGTGTGTGTGTGTGCGTGCGTGCGTGCGTGAATGCATGTGTGTGTGTGTGTGTGTCTGTGTGTCTGTGTGTGTGTGATTGTTTGTGTGTGTGTGATAGGGAGCCCGATCACACTGTGTACTGTTTGTTGTGCTTCACCCTGCTCTGGTAAAACCGCTTGAATTCGAACGGTAAAAAGAGCCAATGAATTACAAAAACGCAAGCGCCGTCTTGCACTAAGTGGTGTTACACATGACGAATAATAAAGCTATGTGTACACCACACACACCCTCCCCCTTCTCACGCCCACACACATGCACGCACTCCTGCTGTAGCCGAGCTTGGAGTTGGCCGCACTCTAAAACTGGGCTTGAAGGACCAACTTGGGCATTAAGCCAAGTGCCCTATGACACCTTCACCCTAAGTTACCCCAAGTTACCCCAAGTTCTTAATTAAGTTCTTAATCAAGTCGCCCTCAAGTTCTTAATCAAGTTCTTACTCAAGTCATCCTCAAGTCACTTCTAAGTTCTTACTCAAGTCATCCTCAAGTCACTTCTAAGTTCTTAACTTAAGTCACCTCAAGTTTGTAATTAAGTCATCCTTTAAGTTCTACTAAGTTCTTATTCAAGTTAACTTATAATTATTTATTAAGTTCTTAAAGTATTATTGCATCTGAAATGGATCAAAATGAACTTTTGTTGTTGGTGGGGCTGACATACTTTTGTGTTCGACTTCTGTATTTAGTGGTTGAGATTGTTTGGACTGTTTCGGTTTTCGCTGTCTTTGTTTATATATTTTATAACCGTAATAACCACCCCCAACAGCAATGCCGCCAAAAATGACAATTGCTTTAAGAAAATATGAAGACTTTGGTGGTGTAGGCAACCCTGTTGTTGTAGGCCTCGAATCAACTTGTTCTGGCGTTTTTATATCTGGCATTGAAACAACTGGCTGCGGCTCTGGCACTTTTCATTCTGTGATTGTAACTGTAATTTTTTTTTGTTTGTTCCACTCTGCCAATCTTTTCCTGCTGCAACACGCCCAGGCTTCTTACTGGTCACTTTCTCCACCGGATTCAGTGTTTTCTGATTCTGCTGATTTTCTGGCTCGGTCATTTTGAAGGGAAATAAAATCTATATGATTAAAAGTAATTAATCCCATGATTAGTGGCGACAGTAATGTTCCAAATCTGTAATATAGATCACATCCTAGAGACTCTAATGACTTTGTTAAAACTGGATCCTGCGTTAAATCATACATAAAGTCTTGTTCAGAATCAATGGGAGCAAATCTACTGACTAGTTTAGTGTACAAACTAAGAACCGTTTGCCCGACACTTTTTACCATTCTCGACCCTAGTTGCGCTTCATACCTGTTATGATACTTTACAATGTCTTGTGGCGGCATCTGTTGAATTTGTTCTATGCTGAATTCATTTCCGAGGAACTGTTTTGTTTTTCCACATGCTGCGAAAGAATACAACCTTTCCTTTTTGGCATAATAGCTTGGTCATCAACCTGGTCATTTGTAATCATAAGTTCAGGAATGTTTAGGCTACCCTGTAGCTGTAGTAGATCATCGCTGTTCATGTTTTATTACTAAATATAATTATTATTTTTGTTTTTAAAAAATGAGCGCCGAAAAGACTGTTACCAATCTTGTATACCATTCTGCTGTTATTGGTGGTCTAAGTATAGGATACACAATGCTTGGTAAAAGCTTGTTAAAAATTAAACCAGCAGATCTTGGCAAGCTAGGCTTTGAGGATTCAGCAAAGCTGATTGCTGTTATTACAGCTTCATTTGCTACGAAAGATTTTCTAGTTAAGCAAGGAATAATTCCAGACAGTATAAATATGTAAAATAAAAAAATACATTTATAAAAAAATGGCTTCACTCGTAATGATGATAGGCGGCGCTGTGGTTAATGCGCTTGCTTTTAGCGGAAGTAATTACGCATTTAGTAAACTACAAAATAATGCAGAGAGAAAAAGACATAACAAAGCTATGGAGCAACTAGCTGCAGCACAAGCTGCGTATGAAAAGCAGAGAATTGAGCAGTTAGATTTTATTAACGACAAACTGAAAAAAACAGGGACATGCAGCTTACACATTCAAAGACGTTGATCAAGCAATAAAAGAATATTATCTTGTAACAGGCAAACCAATCGAGACATTGCCCCCACCAAAATTCAGTGACTTTTATCAACCATCAGAAAAACAAAAGATGCAAGAAATATTATTTATCGTCTTTGGTATGACTGTTGTGTATTTTGTTGCACATAATATTGGCTGAATAAAAATGAACAAAATCTATTATTCGCCAAAAGGATATTGGAAGGGAATAACGGCAATTAAAAAGCTAAGCCAAGCAGCGGGAGCCAGTGAACAAACAGCAAAGGAATGGTTATCTAAACAAGCGATTTGGCAAATTTATTTACCGGCGCCTAAACGAATACAGAGACCGCACTTTGTGAATACAATACCGAACGACACCCATCAAATGGACCTTCTATATTTACCCCATGATACGATTAGACGAAAAAGATTTAAGTACGCACTCACAGTCATTGACATAGCTTCAAGATACAAAGATGCGGAACCATTAACACAAAAGAGTGCTTCTGCTGTTGCTGTTGCCATACAACTGATATACCAACGAGGCCCGCTAACTTATCCTCGCATGATTCAAGTCGATGATGGAAAAGAATTTAAAGGCCAAGTGAATCAATTATTGTTAAAACATAGAGTTACTATTAAAAGAGGCATTCCAGGAGTTCACAGATCACAGGCTTTGGTTGAAAACTTTAACAAACAGTTATCTGAAAGACTTTTTTCCTACCAGTATCACAGAGAGCTGATTGACAATTCTCGCAACACAGAATGGGTTAGAAGACTGCCCTCAGTTTTGCGCGCAATGAATAATGAAGAATTTAAAGGACTAAAACCAGTACAAGCAATCAAAAAACAAACAATAGATGTTGTTGAAGGAGAGTCTTCATCCGGCAAACTATTACCATTTGGCTTGAAAGTAAGGCACCTTTATTTACCGGGGGAAGCAGAAGGGGACACTCGCATTAGGGCAACCGATCCAGTTTGGAGTGTTGATCCATATGAAATAAAAAGAATTGTAAAAATGAATCCGCCCGTGTATTATTTACGGGAAACTGACACAACAAAACAACCAGCTCCTCAAAGATCTTTTGTGAAGGAAGAACTGCAGATAATCCCGCCAGACACAGTTCCAGTTGTTTAATTAGTTTACAGAAATATATTTGAGTCTAAAAATGGAAGCACAGAAGGAAACAAGAATGATAAAGGAAGAGACCTTGAAAATGTTACAAGAATCATTTGAAAAAAATTCTGCTATTAGACATATATTTATGAGGATTAATCAATACATGCTGAAACATCCAGATCACCTACAACCCAAAATCCCAAATTTTGATTATCAGATATGGGGGAAAGAATATCTTGAAATAAAAAAAAAATTCAAGCACATCAAGCTGAATTGGATGAAGATATGATTGAGCTTATAATAAAAGTTGATGAAAAATATAAACCCCTCGGTGAAGCCCTCGGTGAAGAGGAAATATAATTATAGTGTTCTCCAGTGCCCACAGACACAGTTCCAGTTTTGCTTAATTAATTTTTAATTTACATAAATATATTTGAGTCTAAAATGGAAAGTCAGAGGAAGCCACAGAACGAAACAAGAATGGTAAAGGAAGAGGACCTTGAAAATACATGATTCGGGAATCATATGATCCTGTTCTGCTATTCAGGAAACATTCGCGAGGATTAATCAATGCATGCTAAAACCATCCAGATCACTACAATCCAAAATCCAAATTGGGAAAAAGGAATATCTTGAAATAATAAAAAAAATTCTGAGCACATCAGCAACATGATAAAAGAATTATTGAATGGATATGAAGCTATGGATTGATCTTATAATAAAAGTTGATGAAAAATATAACCCTCCTGTTTATGCGTCTCCAAGCCGATTGCATATAAAAATCTGGATTAAACAAATACTCGTTTAGTGTTAGTTTATCTAATGACTTCTTTGTTTACAACCGTTGTGTTGATCTTATGTAGATTAGATCGTAGTTTTAACGTTGTCTGATGAAAAGTCTTTATTGTCACACAATGCTTCTTTGTTAGTTGTCATGCGATATGTTTGACTGCACAACACTGCGGGATATTCTTTTGTACTTTTGCTTTATTAATTGGTTTTTCTTCTGGCTCGAATTACTGTTACATTTTCGACCTTTAACCAATAAACTCCTTAATCAACCCTCAGTTAATTCATCCTTCATTTTTCCTAAACCTTCTTATTAACGGCTGTGAAAGTAAAGGCGAATCTTTTAGGTAATCAGTTGTATCATACGATCCCGCATGCCCTTTAGCCACTTCTATTTCCATGTCTTTATAGATGTCGTCAGTAGGGTTTCTATAACAAAACTATCTGTATCTGTGTAAAGTACTCTGGACTCTGGATACAAGGGTTTAAAGTAGTCATAAAGAAATTCTTACATCAAAAGCTTTGATAATTCTAAAACAGTAAACCCAATAAAAAACAGGTTTGTCCAATTTGACTTTCTTTTTTTTCATCATTATGCCAAAAAGCTGATCAGAAATCTTCTAAAGTCCTGATAATTAGGTTTTGAAGTCGCTTAATTGCTTCGTTCTCTTTGGTGACCAATCTAACATCTTTACGCTTGTGCGGATCTCCATAGTCTTTCCAAAACAGCTGTTGTTCATCAGCTTGAAAAAGTCTTTTTTCTGAAGCATCTGTGGATTTAGTTCTAAGATCAGTGTTCTTCATGATGTATGGTTTCATGAACTGTTCTTGATCAAAAGCAATTATACGATGAACTGCTGTTAACTTTCAAACCATGCCTTAAATAAAATTGTAGAAGTCTGTAATGACAGACATAATTTTTTTTGCCGCGAAGATTAGGCACAGTTTAGGTGGCTCTCTTGGATTCATCTTCAGACTTTCTGCTGCTAATGGGTAGTCATTATGTAGGTCATGGAGTTCATGAGGATATTCTAGTCAACTTCTTAGAATAAAGCCCGATGTCGATCTGGCGTCAAACTGCCCAACCACTTTAATGCCTTTTGAATATTATCGTACCGCCGCCTTTGTACATTTCAAAGTTGCGTAGTGGAAGTGATTGTGCCATAGCCCAACCATACAGATTGTTTGCATCTAATACATGAGATAGTTAGACCTTTTACTTGGATCATAGTCATCCAAGTATTTGTTGTTTGCTTTACAGTAATGATGCGACGCCATACTAATTCTTCCCCGCAATCCGTTTCAATCATCTGAAGCATTGGTAAATCTGACAATAAACCAATCTGTACTCCAGTAAACTTTAAGAAAGCGTCCCAGCTCATCCCAGGCGCAGAAATATAATGCGGGGATCCAGGCTGTAATGTTTCATGCAGGTCTTTCTATAATTTTCAAAGACGTCCGCCAACAAACATACATCGGCCATCAAGTATGCATCATGATAGTCTCCCATCGTTTTACAATCTAACTTCTGCCACGCATCTTGAGCATGCTGGTAATCAGAATCGCTGATGTCCTTTCCTCTAAGACTAGAAAAGAACGCACCTTTAGGGGAAGTGTATCTTCGTCAAACCTTTCCCAACTGTTCATGTACTCATAAGGGTAAACGCCCTTTCTAACAAGAGTTGGGTCAAAATATTCTCTGTTATTGGGCAGGACTTTAAGGACATAGCCAGTGACTCTAATGATCCCATCAGGTGTTGCATAGAGTCGTAGAAAGACATGTTATTCAGATTAAAACACATGTACTTTTCTGATGACTGTGCAATGCATGACACCCTGAAGGCGTTGGTTACTGCTTGCAATATAAGATGAGAGTCGTAACCTCGCAAGTTATGAAAGAAGATGGGCAGCTTCCATGTCTTAGGATCAAACTTTAGTTGAAGATTGCATTTACTGTGCGCTGCTCCTCGGAACTTTCCGCTAATGTGATCATGGTCTCTTACTGTTGGATTCTCTGCGTCTGATGAGAGGCCTAAACCGCAAATCAACAATGTGTGGCTGAGTCATACTTTTGTTGATCTTCAGGAGTCATAATAATGTCTGAGAGATTCAGATTATTAGAACAGACGTTACGCACTTGCTGCATGCGTTCTAAGAAGTATTTTGCAGCATCAGGCCCTCTGTATAATTCTGGCTCTGAATGAACGCCATCGACCTGACAATAATGAAGGCAAATAAACACATCTGATGATTGCTTATTAGGGCCGTTTTCGGAAGTTTCTGTGGGGTTGGCCCTTCATAAGGGCAATAAGCGACTCGAAGTCTGCGTAAACTACGTATGGAGAATTTTGCAGCCGTTTCCAGTTCTTAAAACTAACTTTAGATCCTGGCGGGGGCGTAATTAGTTCTGTATTACAGTCTACAGAACTTTTACAATGTTTTATATGTTCAAGCGCGGCTTTACCAGATGGAATTCTTGTTAAACATTTTCTACAGAATTCTTGTTTATGTTCATGTTTGAAGTATGCGCTAATAATCTGCTCATTGTGGTATCAATGTGTAATGTTGAGACAGCCCTGTTGGCGAAGGCATTAGGAGTAAGTCCACATGGCTTTTGTCTGGATCGCCTATGTTGGGCTGTCTTTAGACACTCTAATAGGCACCAAATTTGTTTTCTCAGACCATGCGTAGATATTAACAGTTATTGGTTTGTTTTGTTCTTCAAACTGATCAATGGAATCCACGCTAACAGGAAAGGATATTCCACTAAAGTTAAGATCACTGATGTAAGGTTCATAGTTAGATACTCTCTCTGCGTTTTTGCGGACGTAATGCAGCCTTGCAAGAACACACCACATAAAACATTTGTTGTCCGAATTCTTTATGTTTAGAACTGCTCTTTTTGCGACTAATGCTGGAGGTAGTGGAATGTAAGACTTGCCTACAATTGGTCATATTTAGCCTGTTTTAATCTGATCTCTAAGACTTCGCCCTCTGACCAACCAGAGCCTCTCATTTTGGCTTCTTCAGCGGCCACATCAAACTGTGTAAGCAGTTGGTCTGCCCAACCAGGCGTTAAGTCATTACGAGAAAGAATAACCTGTTGTTTAGTTGAGACCCAGACTTCTAGATTTTCTTCATTTATTGTTATATAGTCAATTAAAACAGCTAACATTACTTTAACTGGCGGGTCTATTGTTTAGTTTACCTGGAACTTGAGAAATAGCATGCCAACACTTGCCTGTACGTTTGTTGGATCAATGACTTCTAGATTAATATCATTTAAAGCTTTTGACAAACGCTCTCCCTCAAGCATCCTTCAAACAATTCGTTCGGTCCTTCATATATCTTAGCCATGTTGAGTTTTCTTTTCTAACTCAAAATATTTATTTAAATTAAAAAAAAATACTTAATCAGAATCAATATCAACGGTCTTTTTTGTGCTTGGACCTCATAAACTAAAGTATAAACGCCCTTTGATGTTGTTAATGTGAGCTGTTTAGAGCAGAGTTTAATGTTTCGTTTTACTTTTTTTAAACATTCCTTTTTTATCTGCTCGGCGTCTGGCTGTTGAGAAAACTTGCCCTTGCCTTTTTTTGAAGATCAAACTTTTGTCTTTTACAGTCATCAAAATCGGCTGTAAAACGACTAATTCTTCATCCATGATGTTGAGTCAACTAGCGCTTTATTTATTATCAGTTTGAACGAACTAAGTTTAGCTGTTATTAGTTGAACCATAGCTGTGTGCTTTTGGAGTTTAGTTTTTAATTTTTTGCTAGCAGCACTTACAGCTAATGAACACAGGCCAAGAGCCAAAGACAAACTACCTAGAGGTAAAGCTGCGGGTGCACCTATGCCTGCTGCTAAGAGACCGACACTTGTCCTGCAGATAGAGCACTTACAGTTGATGCTCCAGTATTAACATATGTAACAGCATTACAGGCAGCAGAATACCTTCGTTTGGTTTTGCTGTATTTTGAAAGGTCCTGCTCTAGTTTTTGTTGCATTTGTGTAATGTTTGTTAATCTAAAGGTTTTTATGTCGGGGGTTTCTACTATCCCTTCTTTAGGCGGCTCTGGCGCTGTAGGCGATTTTGGATAACGTGAACAGACATGCTTTTTTAAAATAAAAAATAATTTAGTAATGTATATCTTTTAATCTGTTATCTTGAATATTCAGCTGCGCATCATATATTAAAAACAAATGTACATTAAGCGGTTTATGTCATCTTTTTCTTATCAATTTGAATGTTTATTACGTCTCTAACAGCTCTCCCACTTCCATGTAACTGATTATCCTCTGTTGCCCTTAGGTCAATCCATAAACCGTATTTTGTTGTTAAATAATCATCGAGTCTAACGCTGTGAAGATGAAGATCTTTAGACACAAGGTCTACTGTTGGACTTCTATGCCTCCCGCCTCCAAACAATTTTCTTATTTCATCAAAATGCTGATAAGGTTTAAGCCCGCTAGCGTAGATTTGGTTAGGACTACCCTCAATTGTACATTGCACTTTCGTTATTTTAGGATTAAGAAACTTTTCAGTTTGTCTTTTGAATGGTTCTTCATCTTGCACAGCAATAAAATACCTTTAAGCGATCTTGCTGAAACGCTAAAACTGAAATTCCATATAGCGTCTGCCTGCTTTTAGGATGTGTAGAATGGTGAATCACTCTTTCGTAATATATTGCTAATTTTGACTGATATTGTTGCTCAATCAGCCTTGCTAAGTGAGGGTTGCTAACAACGTCAAACTCTAGCGAGATGTCAGAAATACTGTACTTTGCTTCGGTGTCTGTAGATTTAATAACCCGTTTGTATTCATTAAAAGTTAGTTCATATGACAATCTGTCTTTTAATGCCCTTGAAAGTATGGCGCATGCGTACTTAACAACTCAAAATCCAACGGGATGGAAAGCGATTTCCATACGCATAACTTACAGCTACATACTTTTTGCCGTCTTTAGCATCTTCAGCGCCTATTCTATGTTTTAGTGCTTCATTATTTTCAATTCCTGAAAAGCAAGATCATTCCTTTCATTCTCGGCTAGCCATAGATCAGAATAGGTTAAAAATATGTCTGCATTATGTAAAGAAAATATTTCTTGCCCTCAAGTTTTATAGAAATTTTCTTAACGATTGCCCGTCCCAGATTCTGCACAACTGTCCTGTTTGCGTCTGTTGAATCGAGTTCTATTTTGAAAGTAAGTCGCGCAGAGCCTGGCACAATCACTTCATCTGCTCCTAGGTCTGGAAATTTGACAGTAAGAATTTGATCTGCTCATAGTAGATGGATTATTTGGAACAGTAATATTCCGTTTATTTCCTTCACGCCAAAGGGCTCTTTCAGTCTTCTATGCGGTCAAGATCGAGCCATATGTTTGTGACATTTTTTTATAAAACAAAATAAAAAGTTTATTATTAAAGAAACATGGCAGGCATTGAAGGTGAAGAAGATTATGATGTTTTTATCCTGGAGACGACATGAGTGAAACGGCTCCTTTGATACAACCATCGCACTCATTGCTGTATGAATTAGCAGAAAGTCGGCGTAATTAACAGAAAGTAAGGCCGAATCATTTTACAAAAGTTTAGGCCATAGAACCTCCCCATGTTATAGACCTTAATTTGAAGTAAAGATGGTGGCCATTTGTATGTGAAAAACGATCAAGGAGAACCTGTTCAGCTTACAACTAAACGAGACCCATCAAAGTTTGTAAGCATGAATACAATTAAACAAAGACTTAGGGGGAGATCGAAATCGTCTTGGCATTGCTAAACCAAAATTAGATAGGGAGGCAGTTGCTAAACTTCAAAACATACAACAAAAACTCCCGTCAGATAACCAAATGCAAACATAGAACTTAAAGATTTAAGTCAAACAGCAGACGAATTAATAGAAGCAGAAACCAGTTTATCAGAAGAAACAGCATTAAAAACTATACACGGCCCCCTGC
The DNA here is from genome assembly GCA_018398815.1 of Conus ventricosus. NCBI lineage: Eukaryota > Metazoa > Mollusca > Gastropoda > Neogastropoda > Conidae > Conus > Conus ventricosus. The sequence continues at coordinate 14,927 of JAFLJL010002196.1, forward strand.
TACCCATGCAAGAAATAGCGGCCCCTAATCATTCTTCGAGAACCATCAGAGACGAATTAAACAAAAAGTTAGCAAAAGTGGATGAACTAGATGAGCGTATAAAAAAAGAAGAAGAAAAAACTCGTTGAGGCTGATGACAACAACTTAGGGCTCGCTGTTAAAGAAGAAATAACCCAAAGAATAAAAGAACTTAAAATACAAAGATCAGCAAATACTAAAAGAGTTGTCTACTTACCAAGAACAATTACGATCTCAAGCGGCCAGAATAAGAGAAACTATCAAAAAAAATTTATATGAAGACACAACACTAGCAGAACGAATACGAACATTGTTTAGAGAGCAAGGAGTCACATTAGCAAGCGTTATAACGGCCTTAGGATTTGCAATAAGTACAACTGGTGATGGCTATTACGGGCGGCGGTGGTGCTGGGCTAGTGCCTCCACCGCCATCCCCTCCATCTCCGCCTGACAAATCATGGGTAAAAAAAACAGCTTGATCATCTTGCGGGTTTATGAAAAAAAAATTAGCCGGTAAAGCTATAGACTCTTTACCGGGTATATTAGGGGGTGTTGTTAGCTGGCTTTTGTCTACTGCAAGCAAAGTAGTTGGCTTTATGGCCGAGCACTTATGGACATTAGTTCTCTTAATAGTTGGGTTAATATTTAGTAAAATAAAGACTAAGTAATCCAAGGCCAGTTAATCCAGAACAGTGCTGTCTTTTCATATTCATGGTCATTATTTTTTTTGACTTCGTAGTCTTCAACAGTCTTTAGGCTTTGGGCCGCGGGGATTGGATGACTTATTCTTGGAGGGTCATCTTGTTTGTTTACTGCTTGTAATATTGCTGGCTCAGAATTTATTTTGTTTTTTCCGACCTTCTGTTCATTGCCTGCCACAAGGATTTCGTTATTGTAGTTTATTATTGTTCCTATCTGGAGTCTGAGGTCAGAGGCAGCATGTATTAAACCAGTGCCAACAGCAAAGTCTACTTTTGATCTTGCAAATTGTAAAACATTTTGGTACCTTTTTAAATTTGAAGGAAATAACTTAAATTAATGGCGCCTTTCAAACAAATTTTGGGCCAAAAACCAAAGGGGGGAAATTTTTATCTCACTTTTTGTGCTTGCCGAAAACCCCAAACAAAAATGGCTTTTTTCCTTTTCCTTTATACCCTTTGGCTCTAAAAAATTTTCCCACCCCCCTGTTTTTCCCCGCCCTGGAAGGTTTTTCCATCCCCCCCATTTTTCCTTAACCGGGAAGAGGGTTTTTCCCCCCCTCTCCTTGGGGCCTTTCTTCTTCCCAAATAAACTTTTTTTTCGGTTTCCTTTCCCTGGAGGAAAAAAATTCCCGTTTCAAAACCGGTTCCAAAACTTTGGCCCAAACCAGGGAAGGAAAATAAATGATTTTTTCACTTTGAGTATCCTGCCCCAATAAAACTTTTTTCCTTTCTTTCCTTTCTTAGTTTCCCCCCTGATTTCCCCAATATTTTCCCGCTCCCCCTGGATTTTTTTTGCAGGAGGAGGCCAAACCCCTTCCTGCTTTTTCCCGGTATAAGCCACCCCTCCCTTGGGTTAACGGGGTTCCGGTTTTCCCCCCCTCCCTTTTTCCCCCCTTGGGGTAAAAGGTGAATTAAAGGGAAAAAAAATGGGGAATTTAAACCGGGGTTGTTAAAAATTTCAATTAAAATGGTTTCCTTTTTTTTCCCCTTTTTTTTCCCCTTGTTTCCCCAATATCTACCACTTATTGGGGAGGGGGCCCGCTACACAGCCCCGGGCCACCGGGGGAAATTTCTTTCCTTTCCGGGGAGTGCTTTTGGGGAAAAAATGAAATTACACCCTTTTAAACTACATGTGGATTTTTCCCCCATGCCTTTGTTTTTAAAGGTACTCAAAAATTTGGGGGAACAACCCCCCCCCATTCCTGGGAAATGAAAAAAATTTTTTTTATCCTCCGTTTTTTTCCCCCCCCTTGTTTTTCCCCAAAATTTTTTTTTTTAAAAGGTATACAACTTCACTTAAACCTTTCCCCAGAATTCAAAATGTGTAACACACACATGTTTCACCAAATTAAAATCAAGTATAGAAAAATATCATGACCCACCATTAGCTATTTAAAACTTTCTCTTTCTAAAAAAAAATTCAAAATTTGAACCCATCTCAAAAAATAATTTCCAAAACTGGATAAAACAATAGGGATAAAACTTCAAAGTACAAATTGGTTATTTTAGATGTGGCCCAATTTTTTTTCCCTTGTCTTTTTTCCCCAACCATGTTTTTCCCCTCAGAAAATGGTTTTCCAAAAGGTAAATTTTCTAAATAGACATGTAAAAAAAATAAAAAGTTTAAAACTAGTTTTTTCCCACATGAATGTTAAGTCCATTGAAAAGTCACAAGCTTTCTTTGTTGACAGTGACAAATGAAAAAATTGGTTTGTTCTTTGCCCAATCAAAACATGTGTTTATACATTTTAAAGGGTTATTTGCTCATCCACAAAAAATTTATATTATCTTCCAGCAAGTTGACAAAAATAGCACATGGTTTTTTTCATTGTTTACGAAAGAATAAAGAAAAGAATAGATAGAATACATCAACATCAAGTATTTTTGCTTGAAAAACATAAGCCCTTTCAACAAGCAAATTATATAAATACCCTTGATTTAAATGTCAGTAGATAAAATGCACTGTCAATTGTCAACCGTAATCATAAAGAAAGACAAAAAACAGGAAAGTTTTTCCCTTGAAGACAGTTACATTTGTCCAAAATATTCATACACGTGACAATAAATCTCCCATAAATTTTTTTGTGTTCCGGGCATGGTTCAAGAAATTGGATTTCCTCAATGCCAAAGACCCATTAATAATCTGCTGTTTTTTTGTTTTTGCGATTTAAGAACGTCAGGGGCCTGTGGTCGTCGGGAAACCAAAACTTTCTTCCAGTCAAGCCGGGCGAACTTCTCACATCCCCATACAATAGCAAGACTCTTCTCTAAATAGTGGGTTTTTTCCTGTGTCTTTGAGAACTTCTTACTGGCGTATTGCATGGATGTAACAAACCTTTTTTTTCCTGCAACAGTACCGCCCCCTTTTCCTTGAACGGCATCAGTTCTCAAAAAAAAAAAGTCTTCTGAGAGGGGGGGTAACAAAAAAACAGGAAATGAGTTGAGGGTTTTTCTGAACCCCCTCCAAACCCTTTTCTGGCCTCATCGACCACACAATACTTTTTTTTTCTTCGCCCTTTCGTCGTTCATAAAAGGGGCCGTCGGGACGCAAAGGGGGGTAATATCGTCATTAAGCAAAATCCGATGAGTGACCTGATTTTTTCTTTTTTGGGGGTTTAGTAAGGATAAAATCTTTCCACTTTCTTTCCTTCTGGCATTTTTTCCCCCACTGAAATAGGTGCCCCAAAAAATCGAGAGTTTAAAAACCGGGCACAAATTTTGGAGGTTCGCAGTCAACCCAAAACATCTGAGTTGGAAAAAAAACAGCTGCAATTTAGAAAGGAGGTCACTCCATACTTTGCACCCAAACAAAATGTCCCGTCAAAAAAACTGACTGACCACATCATGGAGTTTCAGGGTCGCATCATTCAGCAAAAAAAGTGGGGTTTTTTGCAACCGAATAGCATTTTGTCCTTTGGAAAAGACCAAAAGGTGTTTGAAATGCTGTCTTTCCTTGTCGCTTCACCCATTGGAATCTGCCAGTTCCTTTAGTCAAGTCTATTTCACAAAAAGTTTCCTTCGAGAGCTACACAAAAAGGTTTTCAATGTCGGGGAAATGGGCCTGGGCAAAACACTGATTTATTTACTTTCCTGAATCGAGCAAAAACGCACCGACCATCGGTTTGTCCCCCCCAATACAATGGGGGCTGTACGGAGATGTAAAAGGGTTTCTATGACTTTAAAATCCAGCATTACTTTGATTTCTCTCTCGACAACCTTTTTTTGAAAAGGGGAGGGGTATGGTCTGGTTCGCACGGTTTTCAGTAGTTAAGAATACTAGGGGGTTCAATACAGAAACTGTCCCGGGGTTTCTGTCAACACATCCTGAAAGTTTTTAAAAATTTTTTTGAGCTGTTCTGTTTGACTTGAAGACAAATCATTGCAAAATAATTATAGGTTTCACCTTTGAAGCAGGTAGGAGGGGTAAAAAATCATCTGCACGGGTAGATGTTAAACCCAAATTTTGTGTTTCCCAAACCTTTGATCTGGCCCTGTACGTCCATTGGGTAAAATTTTATCCTGAAAATGCTGTCATTTGCATCATTTCTGACCCCCGGGAAATTATCCCCAAACTGATGGTTTGTGGAACATTTGTACGTTAAACATACTCTTCAACAGTTCAATGAAATACCTTCTCGTGTTAGCTTTTTGGTCTTTTAAAACTGCAAAATTTTTTTCCCGCCCCTGAAAAGGACCCTTCCAATAACACGAGTTGTTATGTTCCAGTGGTGTACAAGGTTTTTTCCCCCCCATACACTAAAGGGAACGTCCTTTGCTTTTCTATCGCAAAGACCTTGTATACATTTTTTTTTTCTTCAGTGAGTTGAGCAAGTCACATGCATCCTTCAACGATATGCAGTTTTAAAGTTTTAGTAAACAGTTTCTGGCGGGGATGTCCGTCTTTTTCGTCCATTGTGTCATCAGTAGACCCAAAAGGGAAACCCCTTGGGGGTGTCCGAAAAAAAAGTCGAATGGGGGAAATCCCAGCTTTTCCCTTTTCGGCATTTCCCTGTATCGAAAACAAACCCGGTATGAAACGATCCCATTCATGGGGTTCCTCCCTTGCAACCTTTTCAACGGGGTTTTAAACTTTCCATTAAAACGTTCAACCATCCCATTCGATTGGGGATGATAGGCGTGGGAAAGGGAAGAGATTGAAACGTCTGTTTTTTATGAGATGGGAAATGAATTGCGTTCCACAATCCGAAGAATTTCGTCTGGAAGACCCACTTTTAAAAAAAATCGCAAGAAAGGGTTTTTCGCAGACACGTATAAATTTTTTCTTCAGGGGAATCGTTCTGGATACCTTGTCGGTATCCACCAAAGTTGATTAGCGATACCCCGAAGAAAGACGGGTAAAGGCCCAAAAAGACAATCCCACCTTCCGAAAGGGACGGAAATGAGAGGATTTTGTGCAAAGGTGACATGGGACGCGACCTTTCGAGAGCTTTTGGCAGATGTCACATGAAAGGCAGTATTCTGTTACTTCCTTTGTGACACCTGGCCAATAAAAAGAAACAAGAACTCTCTTTTAGTTCTTTTGATTCCACAGTGACCAGCGAAAAAGCATCAGAGCCGTGTGTGCATGTCTCTTAAGTGGCTTTGGAAGACAACTTGTTTGTTTTCCTGCCAGGTACACACCGTAGAGAAAGTCAGATTTCCCTATGTACGTTGGTTTTTCCGTTGTTTTGTCCGTTTCAGTCTGTTTAGCAGCAGAAAGTATTGTGTCAGCGTTGTCTTTTTTTTGCTTTCTTTTAGATCATTGGGGTAATCTGGAGTTCATCCCGTTTTGAGACTTTTTGCGGCTTTGTAGCCTTTCCCTGCTCTACATGTCTGATCTGGGAATAAAACAAGGAATGAACGATCCTCCAGCCCCCCCTGTACGTGCGCACCCGGCAAATTGCCAAGATCAAATCGAGACTGGTTTCGTAACACGGCGGTAAAAATCCAGGTAGTAGGTGTTCGACGGAAATTTTTGCCAGCGGAACGTTTCAAACTTGCCTCCAAAAGACCTACACTTTTGGACAGTGTTTGGGTACGGGTTTTTAAGCACGAAGTTTCCCTACACCGCAGTGGGACCCCCTGTCTCGCAAAAACAAGCCTGCAAACCATTGATGGCTCCCTTTTCTAAAACCCCTCCATCAAAACCCATTTATTGGGCCAAAACAAGGCCTTCTTCAAATCATGGAGACAATGCGGATTTTGAATCATTTGGTTTGAAAGGGCAATCCCCTTTTTAAATGGAACTTGCAATCGCAAAAGAACATCGCATTTTCTGATCGGCAGCGAGTTGTGTGAAATTCGGTTTGTCCACGAACTGCCCAAAAGGTCTCGGGTGGTCGTTTCCCCCGACCTCGGAACGTTTGCTGAGAAACAACGGGTTTTTTTCCCGGGGGTGAGTATGGTACTGACGAAAGTCACCGAACCGGGAAGATCCCTTCCGTTCCCAGGATAAGTATACCTTTAAGACTCAGAAATACCCACGATTTTCCCTTTTCCCGTAAATTCCCCCGTCCCGATGGGATAGTAATGACGCAGAGACCAAAGTGGAAAAATTCTCCTTTCCCAGCCCCCCCTTTTTTGGGTGGGATACAATACTGATCAGCCATCTCACTTTTTCCCCAACGCTTTTAAAAATTTCCTTTCTTTAAGGAAAGTGGGCCCTTTTTTTTGCTCCGCCTGGAAAAGTTGTTCTCTAAAGGAGATCCCCGTGATTGAAAATTTTGTTCGTTTTTTTAAAAAATCGATCCTCATCCAAAAATGACTCATACGAATTGAAACGAGGAAACGATTCTCCTTGTCAAGCGCACAAACGGAAAAGTTGCGAAAACGATCAGCAAACATTGAAATTTCTGAGGAGTTCTTCTTTTAACTGATCCCAAGTTAATTTGCTTCCCCCCGAGTGTGTGGGACAAGCCAAAGCGCTCCCTTAAACAACGCGCAAAATACAAAGTCCCCTTTTCCCTTTTGGGCCCAAACCCCAAGACGTTGCGTGACTTTCAAATCGGAAAGAAAAAATATCGATGTCTCTGTTTTTTTTCCCCGAAGGACGGAACTTTGGAATATATCTGTTTTCGGTTGAGGCGCGCTTGCGGAACCGACTGGTGGAGGTTCTCTCGTGCCTTTAAACTTTTAATTTTAGCTCGCTTAGTTCGAACTGCCTAAATTTAAAATTGACGTGCTTCAGTTCCTCTGTAGTCTTTTTTCTTCAGCTTCCCCCTGTAATCTTTTTCTTCAACTTTCAGCTTCCCCCCCGAATCTTCTTTTTCAAATTCAGCTTCCCCCCCGTATCTTCTTTTTCAAACTTCAGATTCCCTCGTAATTTCTTTCTTCACTTTTAAATTTTTCCCTTTTTTTTACTTTTAGTTTTCTTTGATTTTCTCTCTTTCTAGTTTTCCCTTTCTTCATTTCTAGTTTCCTTTGATTTTCTTTTCTTTCTCTTAGCCTGTTGCCCATCTATCATTTTTTCAATAGCTAGTAAGTTTTTTTCCCTCAAAACCCAAGCGTTCCCCTTGTTAACTAATCAAAAACATCCTCTGAACCCTCAACAGATATAAACACAAAACAATTTCTAAATAGAATAAAAATAAGGCAAAAAGATTGACTTTTTTTTCACAAAAAAAGTAATTATAAGTATACAAATACCCAATTCAATTTTCCCGGTAAAACGAACCCGTTTTAAAAAAGGTAGAATAAAAAACAAGGAATGATTTTTCCAGAAGTATTTTTTTCCCCGAAAAACAGGTATCAATTTGTAATTTAAAAAAAAAAATGACGTTAATGCTAAACTGTTTTTTTCCTAAGAAAGGAAAAGGGCACAATAAATTTGAAAATAAATTTCTTTTAAAAGTTTTAGTTTTTAATGTTCTTGTTGTCAGTTTTCTTACTTAAATTTCAAATGAAATTTTCAAAAAAAGAGTATCCCCCTTTTACAAAAAATGAAAATAAACTTACAAAACAATGAAAGCACAAACAATTAAAAAAAAGGGGAAGAAACCAAACTGCGGAAATCTTACCTAAAATTTAAAAAAGTGAAAGAAAACTAGATAGGAGTTATTGAGGAGAAGGTTTACGAGGTTTTGAAAAAGGGGGTAAAAGGAAATGAAAGGATAAAAGGACCGGAACAGTGGATGAAATCAAAAAACAGCAAAAAAGCCCTCGACAGCACCCAGTGGTCACTGTTCCCGTGAAAAAATGGCGACGGGAAAAAAAATCCGCACAATTAGCAACACTCAGTAAAGATATAAAATAAAAACAATCAATCAAAAAATGTTCTTCACCCAAACGCAAAGAAAATCCGCAAAAACAGGAAAAAAAAAAATAATCAAAAGATAAAGATGTTTATTTGGGCTGAGCGGTAATAACTCCACCCCCTAAAAATTTCGGACGGAGGGAAGTGTCCCACCTCTGAGGGGCAAGGGGAAAAATAAAAATAAAAAATAGGAAAGGGGAAAAAATAGATATTTACGAGAAGGGAAAGGACTACCGACTCCCAACGCCATCCCCCCCCCCTAAAGCAGGGAAAAGGTTGGGGTATCAGTCCTGGGGAAGGGACAAAAAAAAATCTAAAAATCTAGGGGAAAAACGCGACTCCTCAACCCCTGCCCCCTTGCTGCCCGGGCCAGCAAGGGAGGTTGAGGCTATCGGTCCCGGGGGGGGAAAGGGTCAAAAAAAAATCCTGCCAAAAAAAAAACCTTAACGGAAATAGAGCAACAAAAGAAAATGTCAACCCCCCAAACACATTAAAAATAGAAAAAAAAAAACCAAAAGCAAATATTTTACACAAAAATAATAACTAATTTTTTTTCTTTTTTTTCCCCCAAAACCCTGAGGGTACAAATCTTTTTTTTTCTTTTTTTTTTTCCCTTCCCCCAAACCCTTGAGGGTACAAAACAAAATCTTTTTTTCTCAGGCCCCAAAGGGGACAAAAAAAATCCTTCCCTGAAAGGGACAAATAGAAATTTTCTTTTTTTTTTTTTTAGGGGAAACAAAACAACGGCAAATACGTCGGTGAAACGGAGTCGGGGGGCACCACTGTACACTGTCACTTTTTCACCGCGCATTCATGACGCTTTACTCCAACGCAACGCAATCTTTCCAACAACCAAAAAGGCGACTACCCATGTTTTTCTTTCCCCCCCCCTTCGGGAAAAAAACTTTACTAAATCACATCAAACAATTTATAAAAAGTTTTATAATGTGCTCTCTTTCCCTGAGAGGCAAACTAATCACTCAAGACTCATAAAAACACGGCCTTCACCAACTTGGCCCACAAAACCAGACCGGAAAATAAAAGATTCTTTCACTCCTTTATGCAGCCTGCATCCGAACAAGACTCGCTCCATCCTTTTGATTCCTGTCTCTCTCAACTCATCTCGCCCCCTCGATTTCCCGTCCTGGAGATATGCTTCCGACTCCTCTCCCCCGACTTTTCTTTCCTGGGGATGAGTTCCAAATCCTCTCCCTCGTCTTTCCTGTCCGGGGATGACGAGTTCCCGACTCCTCCCTGGATCCTTAATTCCTGGGGCTGCCCCCACCGGTGTGTTCCCCCCCCCTGGCCATCTTAAACCCCCTCACGGGTGAAAGGGAAGGGGGGGGTAAAAAGGGTGAAGGGTGAAACACGAAAAAGGTTTTGGTAAATAACCTGCTTCTTAAATTTAACATATAAATTTTTTCTTTCTCTTTTCTTTAAGTTTTCCCCCCGTAGTTTCCCAACTATCTATCCTCACCTGGTAAAGATGGGCGCAGCGAGGACCAAAGTCCTGACAGGTTCGGTCTTGGCCCCTCTGTGGGGTTAAACTATTTTTTCCCCCCCCTCCGGAGGGCATAATCAGTGTTCAAAACCATGACCGCACCTTTCCAGCCCTTGTTTTTAACTATCACCTGGTCACTTTCACCCTGCCCCATTTTTTTCTTGAATGGTCATACCACAATTTTTGGGGGCGCCCGCTACATAGTCAGCCCCCACGATTTTTTTCCTTTTCGTAGTGCATGGGGAATGATTCATTCACTAAACACATGTGATGGGCGTCACATCCCTTTTTTGGGGGGCTACGTCACATGCCTCTTGTTATGGCCCCCAGGTGAACAGCTGGCCTGAAGAGAAAAATGTGTAAGGAGGATTCAGTCATAGTTATACTTTCTGTGCACGCCCCCAAAATAAGGGTGCCTAACCCATGATTAAGGTCCAACTTTTGTCTAAAGTCTGTCTTACATTAATATTGAATTCTTTTACGATCCTTTAAAAAAGCCTTCATGTCTTTTTGTTGCTGAATGGATTAAACGGTTTGTCATTTGGTAATGGTGCTTGCAGTTCAGTCAAAATACTTTCTGAAGGTAATAGAAATGAAACTGTACACTGACCTCACCAAAGGTTTAGGGTGTTTAAATGATCGGCATACGACACTCCACAACCAGTTGATGCACAAAACCAGAAAAGTTTAGGTGGTTCTGATAAAAATGCATCGGATGACTAAACCAAAACTTTCGCGATGTAGTCTTTTTTAATAGGAGGGTTAAGATATCTGTTTAATTGGATTTACTCACCTTTACTTGAAAGGTGCCCAGACTGAGGTCACAGAAATGTCAAGAGTATCATTGTTATATTTTAAGATTGTAGTGCGGCCCAGCAGAATATTTTGCATCAGTTATTTGAATGCGCTCATTTTTATTTTGTTTAAAAATGTTTGTAACAATAACAACTCAAGACAGTCCTTCGTTTTTAGAACATGCTATTGATAAAAATTTGTGGAACCAGAACGGTCGCACTCCATGACATTTTTTTACAAAGTCGTAGGGTTTTTAATATAAGTGAATCCAAGGAGAATAATAAGATAAAAAAATATGATAATGCAGGAGCTTAGTTAGCCAGTTAAAAAATCCCTGATGGTTTTATTACGGGTTTTGCTCACTAAAAGAAGCAATGAGTAACTTCGACATTACTCTCAAAACTTAACAATGCAAACTAAAAAACAATGTTAACAATCATTCAAACCGGGAAAAAGAAGAAGTAGGTTACATTTTGATAGAGAGCTAGCTAAAATGTTAGGCTTTACAACTAATAATCAAGCAATTCATAGTTTTATGTTACGCCAGACAAAACTACTTATGAGGGGGAAAATCCGCTCGATCTTGCATTACATTCATTACTCTATGTTCATTTGACGAGCTAAGCACTGATGAAAACTTATATGATGGAAGGCCCTCAACTGTTTTAAGAGCTCTTCCGTCAGGGAAAGCTGCATATTGCGATTATGAAATTATACAATTCCCTAATTTACAGTTTAAAAGATTAGTTTGTGGGAGGGTCGGATCATTTAATATAAAAATCGCCAGACAAAGCAGGAAAAGTTGTGAAATGTGATAACCTACACATTGTTTTGGAAATAAAATAATAAACTGTACTAAAAAATATGTCGCGCGGACCAGATGAATCAGGAGTTACATTAGCGCCTGTAAGGTGTATAACCTTAGAATTAAAAGACCTTGCAGACGTTTCGGACTTTGAACAGAACGGTGAATAGGCGCTTTTTATGGTTTTGAGTACATAAAGATGGTGAATTATAAACGTTTAAAAAAGTAGGCGACAGCAAAAGGTTTCCTAAACTAGAAAAAATGCGCAATGTAGAAGCAAATAATGCTGGCCCGTATAAATATAAAATAGTTCGAAAACCTGACAGCAAATGGCATTTAGAACCTATTTAGAATGGGACATAAAATTTGAATTCTTAAGCCCATTTTCATTTTTTAGCCGTCAAAAAAGTTTCAGAAAAGCATTTTAACTCTGGCCCTTTAATGTTAAATCTTATGCCAGAGGACAATAGTCGAAAAGAGATTGAAATAAACGCCCTATGGGAAAAAACAGTACATCCTCCACAGAAAAGAAAACGGTTTTAAGGAAGCTTCTACAAAATTACAGTCTTTCCAAGCAGGAAATTTGGAGACACGTTCACAATAATATTTGAAATTTCTGTCTTAAAAGATGTGGAGAGGGATTGGGGGGTTTTGGGCGTTAGTGACGTCCTTATAAAAGGAATTAATATTAGCTGGCAAAACTTAGACGTTAAACGTCTTAAAGTTACCATCGTCGTTCTTCACAATGGTGAGGATATTAAGGTTATAACAACAAGCAACAAATTTAATGTTGACTTAAATAGAAACAATCTTTACAGAACTGAATTGGATTAATCTTACACATTTGGCCTTATAGGGTTTTATTATACTGAACAAGTCTGACAGAGAGTATGATAAAAACAATAACTGGATTAGATTAAATTCTGTTATAAAAACTAATGGAGCAGTTAAACTTTTGACAAAAACTCCTCATTGTTCATTGATTTGTGGGCAGACTGGTTGTGGAAAAACAAAATTTTTCCTAGACCCCATTACAAACAGTTTATCGCTATAATTTTGATTATGCTGTGATTGTCTGTCCAAACACTTAAATGGAACCCAAAAGCATAAACATGATAGAAGGTTTATATGGGGAGATGATGACATATATTTAGTTGATCCTAGCAAAAACTGATGAGTGTTTAGACAGTTTTAT